>LOND01008269.1:5407-15570 GCA_014220965.1 Paragonimus kellicotti | reverse complement strand
GGAAGATTATGGAATCCACCATTATCCCTCCTCAATCCCGTTGCAATAACATTTACCAGCACTTCGAATGAACGTTCCGGCGAACTATTCTACTACCAACCTCATTATCCACTACTCGCGACTTAGGGCACATCACCATCATCATCATCATCATCATCAACATCATCATCATAGACAGCAATACGTCACTGGTTCACACTGATGCTTGACTGCTACAAGACAATTTAACAGAGAAGAAGACGGTGGTCTACCAATTACTCACGTATTCACACCAAACGCCGATCTGAAAAGATCAGCAAAAGTGCTGATGTAAATATATAAAGGTGTGACACTGAGTGCTATGTCAACGCACAGAAAACTATTCAAATGAACATGAAGGATTATCTTCTGAGTGGTATGAAACATTCCAAATATAGTTTCCTCTTATGTGTTTTTGAGGTTAAAAGTAACCCAACAAATCTGTTAACCAAGAAACACATCTTTCACAACGTCCAGTTTCTGGTCCTGAAGTTGCTAAGTATGTGATGTCACGTGAATACAAGGCCGCAAGTCGGCGGCTGATAGGGAAGCTCAACGATTGCTTTTCAATTATCAGTTAGGTTCAAATGAGCAGGTAACAGAAAAGATTAGACGGTCAGATGTATTACTTCCATTTATTTCGAAATTAAAAGTGTTCAGGCATTTTGTTAAACACTTCTTGAAGCCAGCCTGCACATAAATACGAGAAACTGCAGAATATACCTGTCAAAATCAATCAATATGTCACTACTAGATAATTTCGGTCTAAGTGGTCAAGATCCTGCTTGCAGTCGGACAGGTTTGTAAATACCACATTTTAAGATAATCTATTAAGGCTGAAAGTGCAACCATTTGGAGTTTGCCGGATGAAAAACATGCCGCAGGTCGGTCGAGAGCTTGTGACAGATTAAAGTCGACGTTCGCATCCATTCATCATTCTCATAATCATATACAGCAATATATCAATAGTTCTTGTTGATGCTTAACTGCTACACAACCATGAAAAAAGTGAAACATATACGGGAAAAGAGAACAAAAAGTGGAGAGGAAAACACCTAACTGCTGAAAATATCCACGTTTATATTCAAACATTCAACATTAAGGTGCCACACACACGCAAACAAACAACCGAGCTACAAGTGAAAGTAAGGCGTCATCAGCAAGACAACTTCCTTACGGCTTTCACTGCCCCGCGTCATTAAGTGCACTCCACTTCACAGACAACTCAGCCAAACAACGAAAACATTAATGCCATCGAGCCCGATTAGCCGCCATCTCACCTAACGTTTTCAGCCACCGACCCTGTGGGTCGCGAGCGCGCCAGCCTTCGAGACGAACCCGACCTAGATTGGCGAACCCATTAGTGAACGATTTCATTCTTCTGTGCCAGGTCACCATCTGTCTTACTCGCACCTTACACCAGTCAGCCGCAGCATCAGTCAGGATTGTTCGGTGTGGTAGACGACTAGCTGGAATCCTTAGTACACGATCTAGCTGTCTAAGTTTTGTAAACGTAAGGATTGGGTAAATGAACTCAAGTGGCAGTCACCACTGAACATTCGCTTCGTAACCTGTTCATAGCCTATTTGCTGGTGCTACCCGATGCGAGCGATCGAACGCAGACATCGGTGGTCAGGTACTTGAAGATGGTTCAGGTCATCTATACTGAGTGGCCGATGCAGTTTCCCACGTACACAAACCGATCAACAACCTCCATAACGTCGTCATCTAAAATTAAATCTACGTAGTCACGACAGTTTTGCAGAATCACTTTTCACATTGAGGTTGAAAAGCGCATTTCTGGACGTGTTTTCTGAGTGTTTAGTAGAGCTCCAGATAGCTTCTAGCATTGTTTTCAAGCAGCTACAACTCGTTGACAGCATAATCACGATCAGCCAACCTTCCACCAAGTAGGAGATTCACGTCGGCATCTTGTGGGTGCAGCGAAAATATCATGATGTAGTGCGGCTGCCAGATACTGGACACTGAGTAGACAGATCACATTGTTCTGTGTTGAGGTTCATAGAGAGCCCATGACACCTTATCCATATTATTGTCTTTGTTTTACCGGATTGGGATAACTTTTGCTCTGTACTAGTGCTAGGGGTGCCGTGGGAACGGTAGAACCATAAAACTATTCCTACTTTTGATACTGGACCATTGAAAATAGTCGGGAAGTTTACGTATCACAAGGGATGCACTAGCGTTGGTGGAATGTCCGGGACTATAAAACGCATAATGCACGGATGTTTTTTACCGACTTACAATCCTGTGATGCTGGCATGGTCTAATTTCTTCGGTAACAGACCGGGTTTACAATGTCACTGTTCGTGAAGTTACAGCGTACCGTAGAGAAACCAGATCCATTTGCGGGAAAGATGTCCACGATTTTGATCATCACTGTCTCCAGAACATCAGCAGCGTGGGAAGGTCGAAGCTCGCTGTCGTGTTTTCGATGAAGAATGGCTCTGTCGACTGTTGAACATAGTAATTTCGTCTCATGGACCTTGTCCTCTACAGTACACTTTACAAATAACAATCTATTGCTGACCACATCGTGCAATGTTTGTGAGTGGTTGGTTAAGCTGGAAGAAGCATTCAGATGTCTAGGCCTGCCGTATTTCGGAAATTAGAATCCAGGACAGTAGACAACGCACTTAGTTGGCAACATTCACTCGGTTTGCAAGATACTGGTTGTATATATCGGGAGACCCCACGGACCCTACCAACGGTGAGACTGAAGTAGGTTAGGCCCTTAAAAATGCCCGCAGCGACAGTGGATGAATTCCGGACAGCAACAAACGCTGTGTCGTCCGCCCGGCAGGTTCTGCAAAGGTCAGCTGCGGCTTCAAAACCTTTAGTAACTGTTTCTGCATACGCTCTACTCGGCTGAAGTGGGGACGGGGTTAGTGACGCCATCTAATCAGATCTTGTCGTTCTCCTTAGATGGAAAGCATCTCATTCTGACCAGAGATATGAATACTCAGGTCGACTGGCCTGGTGAGGCTGAGTCTCGTGGTGGTAATGGTGTTGGGATTACAGCATATGAAGCGGATAATGACGAACGGCCGTTGCCACCTCGCGCCGAGTATAAATGCCAAAGAAGCCTATAACGCTGGTAAAGGCCCAATAACCAGTAGACTCGAATCTTACAGTTCATTCATGAAGCATGCGCCATAGCATGCGGCATGGTGATCGGTGAGCCAAATATGAGATTTTAGAGTAGCCTTCAGAGTAAGTAAATTTTGGATGGAACGTCCCTTATGGCAGTTCAAATAACAGGTTTGGGAGCAATATCGGTAGGAAGTCGAGACTTGGGCTGATTGCCAAGAGTGGGGCTTGGCTAATGAACAAAGTTCAGGAAATGGAAAACGCTTTTGTTTCAGGGAACATTGCAGACTGTTCAAGCTTATCCATGCTAATCACCCAAGGCAACTGTCTGGGATAGATCTCAAACTCATCTACAACAAGTTCTAAAGGTTACGCTACTAGGTGGAACGTTTTAGTGACCAATATGACAACTTATCTGCTCCTACTGGATTGCCATCTCAGATCTGTAATGTACTAAACTGGTCGATAGATATAGAACCACTCAGAAACTGACGTCCACCACAGTAATTGGCTTTCAAAAGTAATGCGACAGCTGGCTTAGATAGTCTAGTGTTTGAATTTTTCAAGGGAGATAGGCAGGCATTAGTAGGGGCCGTGGCTAGGTTGCTTAATCTAGGTTGAACTATCAGGAACGTTCGTTGCTGCTCAAAGTAATTTCCGGATTTAGAAAATGAGTAAGATAACTTTGCAGAAACATACGGAGTCTAAATTGACCGCAGTTATCACCACGGTTGTGGCATTCATTATTGCTCGTTGACTCAATTCAGCACAGAAGGCTGACCCTAAGGAAGAACATGCAAGGTTTCGTCCTGAACAAGGATGAGCTTGTCAAATTGTCACTCCTCTTCAGCTTCTGGAGTAGCGCGAGTCAGCAACCGCCGTTTGATTCGGTCAATTGATCCACACTTTGAGAGTTGCTTAAATGTAGAGGAGTACCGAACGAGTGTGTGGATATATATATATATATATATATATATATATATATATATCTTATGTTCCAGCTTAAGTTAAGTTCTGACAGCTCCAATATCACCAAGACTGTCAACTTTCATCATTTTGCTAAATTTTATCGTGGACAAGTTAGTAGACGATCGGCCGCAGCACCCACAAAATACCAGACTGAACCTTTTACCTCGTATGTAACTGACTGACCTTCAAAATTCTGTCAAGATGTTGTTGATTTATCAATTCCAAGCCACACAGTTAATTCCAGATGCTATTTTCTGGTCTGATATACATATTGGAATGTGTGTTAAGATCTAAAAATATAAAGCACTTCTGCAAGACTGCTGCAATCACGGAGATTTGGCAATGATAATTAAATTACAGAGATTGTTAATACGTTGTAATAGCTACGAGTTCAAACTGCGTTGGAGGTGTATGGAATTAAATATAAGAGCGCATCTCAACGCTATGGCGATATATGTTTTCCTAGGACTTCTCTGGCGATAGGCAGACATTTCTCTAAAGCGTAAGGGTTACGTATATAAGGCAACTGTGAAGGTTGTGTCAAGATTGCGGAACTTGGCAGGTCAAAGCAGAAGACGTGAATCATCTTCCGGTACTTAGCCATCCACATCTCTGTTGGATCGCTTGTAACGGGTAATGCAGACTGGTAAACAATGAAGAGTTTAAGAGGTGTATGTTTAGTAGTGGGTACCAAACGAGGTTCTTCTATTATGTGTGACAGACTGAGATGGTGAGCCAAGTACTATGAAGGACCGTCTGCTACAAGCACTTGCCGTTGCTTCGGGCCATTGCACAGGGCACAAGATGGATAGAAAATAACCTTATGTTACCAAGGGCGTTTATCAAGGCACTTACCAGGGGGTTGACCACTGTAGGTTGGGCTTGTTTCCGGGCTGAGGTCCGCATAAACCACCGAGTCAGTGGCTTAATATTTTAGACAAGATGACAGCTGATCGCGCTCAGCAGTGTAAATTTTATCCTTCTTTGGTCCAATAGTCAGTGAAGTTAAAAAAACGTGGTGACGCGGAGCAGGGAAATCCGTAAAGACGCAATCTTGCTGATGACGCCTTAATTTTGCTTATCCTCCGGTTATGTGCGTACTACTAGGTTAAATGTTACAATGTTGACATAATTGGTTTTAGAAATTAGGTTCATTTCCCTCCGTTCACCTATTCTCTTTGAAAACGGCTTTTTTCCCAATGGTTGTCTGGCACATGTCCATCAGTGCAAACTATTGGTGTGTTGCTATTTTAAAGAATGATGATGACGACGACTTATCCCTGTTGGTTGTGTGGATATAGGATACTTACTGGAAACATAATCAGTTAAATTTCTGCATTTATATCGGCAGACGGTAGCCTTTATGTGAACTCACGGATAAGAAATAAGCTGTATACTGTCAGAAGACCCAAAATTAAACATGAGCAGCTAAAGCAGTCGGAGACCATACCCAAAACCGTCGGATTGGTGGCCAATGTCATAAGCATTGTTAACAGGCTACAAATATGAGAGACCATTCTTGTTTCCCTAGGCATTCGTGGTGAGGAAGTTCAAAGCCTACCATTTTCCACGGGAGGCATTGTTAACGTCAGATTCATCATCATTTTAGCCTTGCCTTGTACCCCCGAGGAGTGCCATGGCTCCGGCTGTCGTTGGTTATGATAATAACATGCGAAGTATCGGAGCGGTAAGTAACACAAACTTGCTGGGGGGAAAACGGAGAAGAAAAAACACACGGAAGTTCGCAAAAAAGAAGGGTCAGGAGCTTTGCAAATATAGACAGGCCATTGGCCGCGACACACTGCCATATCAGAGAATGCTTCCAACCAGTATTGTAGGCGGTCGTGACCTCCCACACCGACAGAAGACACCTATCAACTAAGCTCAAAAGAATGCCAAAAGCGTTCAAACCTTCTGAGGGTTTCTTCAAACTATCAGAAGCCAAAACAATGGGGGTGAGGAAGACGCTCTGTCGGCATACTAAAAACGTGGTCGAACTATTACAAACCGCACACTTTCAATGTGAGTGTTATTGGTCTCCAACATACATATTTTCCAAATGCGCACCGACGGACTGTCACAGTCAGCCTATTTAATAGAGGCTTACTGGCGCAGACGACGTTGGTTGAATACTGAGAGTCTGGATGTATCTTCTGCAAGAATTGGCTAGCTCTGTGCTACATGGAGAAAAGACGAGCGAGCGTACGCACTGTAGACCTTGTCTTAAATTGACAAACGGGCAACCATTAATAGATCACAAGTATCAACAGTTAGAGAATGTACTATATTCTTTCATTTTCCTTGAAGATACTTTGTTAGCATCAAGACAAGCTGATAAGAAGACAATGATGAGCGCCCAGCCATTCTCTAAAAAAGAACTGTCTCCTCCATGTCTTTAGATGATTCTGACGGGTAAGCTTTACAGTCTTCAAGCCAAATCTTGTAGGTTTGCTTTTTAGTTAACAGGAGTCTTTATCGTCTTCGGAGACAATTCTGTTAATTCAACAGATATCCAGTCCTGGCGTACATGAAGTGCTCCTTTGGAATAAATCTCCCCATAAGAAATTTCCACAGTTTTTGAGATTTCTACCCACTGCTCGTCTGGATCATCTCGCCTCTGCAACCACCTTAATTCAACTAACATTATTAGTTGATACATACTTTGCATGCACTCAGCACTCAATCTTCAACTAGAAACTTCGGGCGGTCGGGCAGATTTGCTTCGAGGAAACAGCAGAACAAAACAAATGTGAACAGCGACACTATCTTAGTGGGGATGGTTACACCAAACGTACACGCAATCTCTATTAGAGTGGTGCTACCGATACCTAACGGTGATATTATAAAAGCCGCATTCTTGGTCGAGTTGCAAGATGTGGCCTTCAAGTTACGCATTGACGCTGTTCGTGCAGAAAGGTGATACTCGAAATTACAGAGTCCATGAGATGCAGACAAATGTAATAACGTCGCACACAGACAAAAAAGGCTTACATCTAGCAACTTCTCCGGAGAAAGAGGACCAAGTTGTGTGTACATATAAGTGGTGGGCACAATGATGTGTTGTCTACCTCAGGAAATCAAAGACCGGATAGTGCAAAACCATCTTAAAATCTGAACTGTTATCTGCTGTAGCGTACGCGAATAAGTCAACTAAACAAATATTTTGTGTTCTGTGTTGAGCGACTATGGCCCAAGGGCTAAGTCTGACACTATACAGACGATTATTTCAGTGAACTTAGTCGAGCGGACTCTACTCTGTCTTAGAGTTAAGTGTAATCTACATCACATCGTGACCGCGAGATTATATCTAATTTTTGTCAGAGAAATCAAGCAGAAACCGTTGGCCCGCAGTAATATCCAACGGAGAACCTAATCGGAGAACAACAGGACTGTGAACATCCGTTTCAGATACATAACGCTCAAAATTTTAGGTTTGAAAGTGTCTGGTAGAGCACTCTAGCGATTCACTAGTCGCAAAGTGCATATAGTGAAGAGCTCAAGTTTATCGACTGCTTTTTGTTGAAAAGAAAAATTAAAAGCACAAGAGTACGGAAGCGAAAACGAGCAAACCGGTCAGTTAGGGCAACGATAGATTCCGAAATTCCCTGAGTGCTTATGCTGTAGAAGGAAAATGACTTAGTTGTTATGTGGGTGTTCTTCTCAACAAATATGTTCAGTAGCTGCAGTTGTTCCATTGCACTTGCGGCTACAGAGACAGAACAACGCGATGACGACGAGTTCGATAGCCCTATATATAGATTAGAGGCTTACTGGCGAGACAGATACGTTTGGCTGTGAATTACTGAGGAAGTGCTGGGGATGAGCATTTTGCGCGAGAGCCATGTTAGGCTAGGCTGTTGTGCTGCACCGAATTGGAGGATCAAGAGAGCGACCGAGGTCGGCGTATTCGCCTTGTAGACACGTTGTCTTAAAATAATGGCAAACGGCACCGATATCGTACGATGAGAGTGCATCATAAATGTAGCAACCGCGAACGAGAGGACGCACCATGTACTATGAGAACGTGCCGTTATGTATTCAGCCGTATAGTAGAGTATATCTTTGTTATTAGCAATCAAAGACAAGGCTGATAAGAGAGACTTATGATCAGAGCACGTCGCCGAACCATTCTCCTTGTAAAGACAGAAAAACTGTTCTCAATAATATGTGTTTATGCGTGCGCTGAGAGCTATCAAGGGCGTGACAGTATCACTTCTATATACGTCATCTTTGAGACGATGATTTGGCACTAGCCAGTGTAGGGTTCTTTTTAGTTAACAGGTATCGTCTTCGGAGACAATTCTGTTAATTCAACAGATATCCAGTCCTGGCGTACATGAAGTGCTCCTTTGGAATAAATCTCCCCATAAGAAATTTCCACAGTTTTTGAGATTTCTACCCACTGCTCGTCTGGATCATCTCGCCTCTGCAACCACCTTAATTCAACTAACATTATTAGTTGATACATACTTTGCATGCACTCAGCACTCAATCTTCAACTAGAAACTTCGGGCGGTCGGGCAGATTTGCTTCGAGGAAACAGCAGAACAAAACAAATGTGAACAGCGACACTATCTTAGTGGGGATGGTTACACCAAACGTACACGCAATCTCTATTAGAGTGGTGCTACCGATACCTAACGGTGATATTATAAAAGCCGCATTCTTGGTCGAGTTGCAAGATGTGGCCTTCAAGTTACGCATTGACGCTGTTCGTGCAGAAAGGTGATACTCGAAATTACAGAGTCCATGAGATGCAGACAAATGTAATAACGTCGCACACAGACAAAAAAGGCTTACATCTAGCAACTTCTCCGGAGAAAGAGGACCAAGTTGTGTGTACATATAAGTGGTGGGCACAATGATGTGTTGTCTACCTCAGGAAATCAAAGACCGGATAGTGCAAAACCATCTTAAAATCTGAACTGTTATCTGCTGTAGCGTACGCGAATAAGTCAACTAAACAAATATTTTGTGTTCTGTGTTGAGCGACTATGGCCCAAGGGCTAAGTCTGACACTATACAGACGATTATTTCAGTGAACTTAGTCGAGCGGACTCTACTCTGTCTTAGAGTTAAGTGTAATCTACATCACATCGTGACCGCGAGATTATATCTAATTTTTGTCAGAGAAATCAAGCAGAAACCGTTGGCGCCGCAGTAATATCCAACGGAGAAACCTAATCGGAGAACAACGGACTGTGAACATCCGTTTAAGATACATAAGCCTCAAATTTTAGGTTTGAAAGTGCTTGGTAGAGCACTCTAGCGATTCACTAGTCGCAAAGTGCATATAATGAAGAGCTCAAGTTTATCGACTGCTTTTTTGTTGAAAAGAAAAATTAAAAGCACAAGAGTACGGAAGCGAAAACGAGCAAACCGGTCAGTTAGGGCAACGATAGATTCCGAAATTCCCTGAGTGCTTATGCTGTAGAAGGAAAATGACTTGAAGATCCCAGCTTTGAAGTAGAATCATGACTTCTGAGACTACGGGAGATAACGTCTACTTTGTGAAAAATACAAAATGATGAACCTTATTTGTTTTACTCAGCAGGAAAGAGGAATTTTAAACAAGACGAACTCACTACGATTATTGAGACGACCATTGTTATGATCAGATTTGAATTAAACTCGTAGGCAGTACGGCTAAGACTTCTGCTAGTCCTGGAAGCAGCAATCCATAAACTACCAAGTGAAAATATGTGGGGAAGAAGAATCATCCGGATAGAAACTGAGATTCATAGAGAAAATCTCAACAACCTTGTGTACATAGGGTTGCAATTAGCTGTTAGCCATGCCATGAAACATTTCTGACCAATGCAGTGAATGGTCGCAAACTCATCGAACAGGCAGGCGGCACCCACCAGTCTTTATCAAAAGAACAGTCGAAAGTTTAATGATTAGTGGCCAAATGGGTACCCGGTTGCCTTTCGTTTATTTTAACTATCAAAAGCTATAATAAACGATGCGTGGTGCAGTAGATGCTACTTGGGTATACGGATTACTTCATGCAATAATAATAATAATAATATAATAATAATAATAATAAATAACTTGATTTATAG
>LOND01008264.1:0-11909 GCA_014220965.1 Paragonimus kellicotti | reverse complement strand
AGTTGTATGAGCAAAATGCCGAGAACAACCCAAAGTGTGTTGGTTAACTCCGTGCTTTCAATCGTGGGATTTGGAGACCAACCGACGAGTAGAATGAGGGTTAGCTTCAGAATGCATGAACACTCGTTTATCCCCGTGGGTCAGGCGGGATAGTTGTGAGGTGAATATGGGGTTCGTGTTCGTGTTTGTATGTGTGTGTGTGTACTGATGTGTCAATCATAGACAGGTGCGTAGTGATAGTAGGACAGGTGTATGCCAGTGTAAACAAAGGGTGAGGTCAACAACGTATGAACTGCAAAGCAGATTTTATTGTGAGGCCCTCACCTCGTGTTTTCCGAAAGTTGGTCGTATGCGTGCCCTCATTTGATCGTGTTGTTTATCGGATTATACGAGAAATTTTTTAGTCTTTGTAAACTAAATGCCTTCCTACCTTGACATTCGGAAAATCGGGGATGTCCGATTCAGTAAACAGGACCAAGTCATTATGAAATCTTCCTTTGGTTGCTACGATTGGAAACCAAATTAATCTTATAGTTTTTATCATAGTAAAAGTAAATATGTATGTGAACGTACTGATTAAACTAGAATTCAGTTAAGTACCGTTTCATTCCAGGATTTTCTACGCATTACAAACAGTCGCAATCATATCTATTCAAAACGTGGATCATTTTAAAACCTTATGCAGCTTTACAGTGTTAATTACGATGATTCTATTACAAGTTATTTGATTTGAAAAACATGGCGTAGCGGACAAGTTCGTTTTTATGATTATTCTTAGGTTAATTACATTTCAATTATATGAAAATTTTACGAACGAAGTGACAACGAGGTAAAAAGGAAAGAGTGGATTGTTGATATCAGTCAAACCAATGATACGTTGTATTCAAGAAACTGCTTGAACAGTGGGTCAAGATAAGCTTACAGTGTGGGACTCGGCCAAGGTGGATACGAAGCCTAAGCAAAAAGTTCTTGTGCACAAAATTATGACGACGATTTCCAATGACTTCAACCGTGTACCGAATCATGCACCTTATTGTTCTCTAGTCAATGACTTCAGCTCAGCAGAATGGTCGAAATACCTCCTGCCGCATGGACAGAGTGGTCAAAATCCATCAGGCCTCATGACGTTAGGGACGGCAATGGTAAATCGAACGGGAAAACTGGAGAGGGACACTTAAACTGTCAGACTATGAGAATCTAAGCTAACTTTTGGGTGAGCTTCAACTGAGTGTTGATAAGATGGTATTATTGACGCCAGCCCACTCATCACAATGATTGTTGCACGTAGTAGCTAATGCATTAACGTGCTACTAATGAGATATTGATGCGTATGTAGTGTGATGATGTATTCCGGGAGCCACGAGTGTGAAGATGTCTAGGTCTGACAAGTACTAGGGTAACAATCTGATAAAGTATGAGAGTCACTGCAACAAACTGGTACTTTGTAACCTTGAAAGCATTCAACAAACATTTTGAGCCACATTTCTTCCTCCGCTGGGTCGCAACATTACTTTGCGGATCGTTCGCTGGGGATAAAGAACACATGAGAATTACTTTCGGTGTTAGTTACCTTCAACGTGGCATTCTGACGACAGCCTGTGTTAGCTAGATCCCCCTCACTCGATAGAGCGAGACTGGCGCTGTCCGTGAGGCTCACAAGCATGGTCCGATTTAGGGGGCTGTCGAATCTGTATTGGCGGATCCGGTTCAGCTATGCGAATTAGGTCTAGTCAATTTGACTCTGGAACTAAGTCAGCGGTCGAACGAATAGGGTTAACCAACTGTTTATACAGTTTTACGAAGGAAAATCGTCATTTGAATAAACTGCCTAACTAGTCCCTTAATTTGTACTTAATAGGTCGGTCGAATTGCGTAACACAAACTCGCTGTAAAAAGTACCAGGAGTTAAGGCCTGGACACAGTTGACTGTATAGTTCACTTAAGAAATAAAAAGCAAAACGGTAGAGTAAACCAATGTGGTGAAGTTGAAAACCAAGTGAGTCGGCCGAGCAGTTTTTTGTGGTAGCACTTTAAGTTAGGTTCATATTTTCTGATCAGATTTGCTCATGAATTATTGGTACATCTTTTCAGTCTAATGAAATTATTTTTATGCCCTGAACCACATCATGACTTGTAAATTGAGTAAATTATCTCTTAAAGAGCAGCAATAAAGTAATACAAAAATTAAAGAAATTTATACTTTTGCTCCATTTGGCAGAATTCCTTCATGGACTGGACTGCGTTGATACTGTTGAGTACTGTTGTATTTAGTTGGGCAAGCGTGTCACTGGACACGTACTGGAAGAAATTAGGATACTTGCTAGCACAAAGACGAACAACAAATCTGCCTGAACATGTGAGTTTGCACCGTTGAGCTTGATGAGAAGTGATCATATGTGTAGAACCCTTATTATTGTAAGTGGACAGAAAGAAAAAAATTCGCTTCTTGTAAATATTGGTGGGTTGAGCGTGAAAAGAACTTTATTGACATTCCTAACTGCGATTCTGTTTATAAAGGGAATTGTAATTTAGATTAATGCAGTGGCTATGCTAATTGGCCAAAATATTGAATCGTGCGAGCGGGAAGCAATGAAAAACAGCATGAGTTACTCTAAGACTGAAGTACTGCTCCCTTTAATTTGGATGGTCTACTAGTTGTCAGTGTGAAACGATCACTACAGATTAGGTTTTGACAGCTGCTATTTGTGGAGGCCAGGTCAGTCGGTGGCACTCATCTTGCCAGTAGGAATGACTGACGAGGGGAAATAGAGTTGCCTTAAAAACGTGTGTTATGATGATTATCCCTCAACTGTTCACAGTTTGTCGGATGGTCCACAGTCAGAGACACCATAGACGGCAACAGTCTAATTGGGATATCCACAGGGAATTTCAAAAAGAACTGTCTTGAAAACCAATCGAAGCGTATTGTTTTCACGTAAGACTGTACATCATATCATGCTCCGTAAGTATGAAATCCTTCACGGTTCGATGCATAGTTTACTCGTCAAAATCTAGCAGGAAGAAATTGCAATTTTCACAACAGTTACCTCATGACCGGAAATTGTCTGCTAATGGGATTAACTTCTCACTTTTGAAAAGCCAACTGTAGCAATCACGCCAACCGCACAGAATGAGATATACATTTTTGGAGGAAGAAAGATTATTGTACGATCTTCCACGAAGACGTTGAGCAACGCGTAGCGATCAACCAACGATCCCAAATAGTCAAAACAAGATTGGATCACAATGCTACGGTACTATTGAACAAATTATCAAAATTAATAGATAGACAACCTCAACAGTTTCGATCGACGGATCGTTTTCGGTAATAGAAATACAGTTTGCTGCCAAACAGGCTAAAGATGAACTATAATCACATATGTCATTCATACCCAACAGAGTTCTCCTGAGCAGTCAACAAGTTCAAAACAATGGGGACGAGCCGAGCTCCAAAAAAGGTGATGCACGCACCACTCAAGCAAATTACAATAACCGACAATTGGCTATTCGCACAATTATCAAAATTGACGCGATAAAACAAAACATTTAGGTCAAGGTCCAGTTAATGGCCAGGAACAGGAGGAGTATAATATATAGCGGTGAATATTTGGTGGGGAATAGGGTTGGATCGGATTTTCACATGACTGAACTTCGAAAGTCGATACAATTTGATTGATTGCAACGTGCATATGGCGAACAATCATGCTCCGTATAGTATGAACTTTTCTATCCCTTTAGCGTTGTTCGAATGCATAGTTTACTCGTCAAAATCTAGCAGGAAGAAATTACAATTTTCACAACAGTTACCTCATGACCGGAAATTGTCTGTTAGTGCGATTAACTTTTCACTTTTGGAAGGCCAACTGTAACAATCACACCAACCGCACAGAATGACAGATATACATTTTTGGAGGAAGAAAGTATTATTGATATTGATTGTAACGTGCATATGGCGAACAGTTTGCCATTTAAAGGAGAGGATGCAGAATTATGAAGACACTGAGAAAACACACTGAACATCTTTGTATACTGTAAACTACTTTATTGGTTCTACAAAGTATGCAATCATTTATGAAAACTCGCACCTCGGCTGTAACTTAGTCATAGTTTCACGACGAATTCGGGTAAAACTGATAAGTACACGATTTTTCTAACACTGTCCGAAACTTTGATACAGTCAAGGAATGCAACAGATCATTGATACAAATGTCGTTAAGAGGTAGGAAAATAGGATTATTGAACTATTCAGTACAGGGTTAACAATACAGAACAAACTGATTTGGACAAGATGTTACATGAGGTCAGACGTTGGGTACAGTAGTTTGATGTCCACGAGACGTCTGGCACCAAGAATCGCTCAAGTGGTCACTCTAATCAGTTTTCATACGTACCGATGCAACTACAAACAGCATTACTGATTTGCATGTTTAAATCCAAAAGGAATAGTTCGGTAAGAAAGGTCGTCAGTTTAAGTTTCGTGAAAACGGAAGCCACCATTTGCTACCTCATTGTTATTTTGTTCTTATTCTTATTAATTATTCAGCTTAATATTTCGGGATAGCTCCCCACGAGTTGTACGGATTGACTGTTTTGCTTCCCGAGGTAGTTAACATAACCTTTAAGTCCTCGAACAGGTGAACTAAATTTACGGGGTTTTAGTTGAGATGATGCGAATGGTAATTACCTTAACTACCTTCACTAAATTCCGAGTATTACCACTCAAAACGAAAGGTGTTTGATAAACATTGCAAATGTGTCGGGCTGGAGACTTTGGGTACTGTTTATCGAAAGCTGAAAAGATACAGAGAACGACTGTGAAAAGTCGGTTATTTCCGCGCGAAGTGTCCAACTTTTTAAGCGAATCCTACATAAAAGGGTGTCAGCGGCAACAGGCGATGGTACGTTGTAAACAGAAAATAATTCCAGCTGATTTTCAATTATTAGCATGCAGTTTGGTATGAGCATATTGCCGCCTTTGAACTGATCATCTTGAGAAGACTTCACACGTTTCGTATGTGCGGAAGACGTCCTTGGATAGTTTCAATTACGCAAACGAAATAGTGGTACGTACAATCGGTTGTTACAGAGGGAAATAAGGTTATCATAGCAAATAATCGAAACAGAGGTCACGCCGTGTACGGTAAAATAACAAAAAGACTGCGAACAGTCAGCAGGTCACCCTTAATCGAACAGACAATAATGAAGCCCGTCTGGATGTACAGCAGACTCACCTGTTGATAGCACCACACGAAACGAGTGAATGAAAGTTTGAGATAGTCTGGCCCATTAAACACGTTGCACCGTTCGTTATCATATTATTTTTCATACCGCTAAGACCCTACCGTGACCTGTGATATGTGAATACTTTTGGGCACTGAGGGATTAGATAGAATTTCAAGTCCACCGTAAGGAGTTTGTCAGCAGCTGACTGTTATTGATCATAGACCGTGGTGGTCAATGCACTGGGACGGTGGCGCCGAGCAATTTGACCTGAAATACGCGAGCACAACAGCGATTACAGCAGCATATGGGTGTCGTTTGTTAACTTAACTCGGTTAGGACTTCCGTTTTTTCAGTTAATCCTTTATATAAGGCCTGGGTTCCAGGATTCTAATGGAATGCGCGGATGTTGACCTGCTCCTTAGTGAGTAAAGCATACTAAAATACGTATGAAGGATAGTCTTAATTTATGTACTTAGCGACATTTTATGGATGAGTTATGGGGCTTTGACCTCTCACTGAGGCTACTCCATCGGTTGCGCCTCCTGTTAGTTTTGGTACCATATCACTGTAGAACTTCACTACGGAAAGTTGTCTCATCAGAATTAAACGGATCAACTGTGGTGTGTTTGTCATAATTTGGTTCAAATAAAACCAGAGTGAGGCATTCGTAGGCAAAACTTCATATGGATAAACCACACACTCAATAGGGTTCGATCCCTTGTAATACAGTTGGTGCAATATATATATATATACATATATATATATATATAATGTTCTGTTCGTGGGGCCATCAACTGAAGTTAGCAACTTTGGTTCAAACCCAAGCACTTAGGCAACCTGAACACTGATGAACCTGAACACTGTTAGAAAAAAAGTAGTTGGAACTTAGGACATGACAACTCGGTCTTCTCTTATACAATTTTAATGGCGCAGTAGCTAAGACGGTTAAATCAAGAGGGTGCAAGTCAGAGTTCTGACCCCGGTGGCAACAATAGTATACACTACTGAGCAATTCTATCAGCGACGGAATTTATATCCTGTACCTCATTTTAATAACAGGTTGGCTGATCAGTGTATGTAAGTGCGAGAATTGCGAACAAGTATGCGGAAATTTCAAATTATACCAACCAACTCCTCTAATATTTATCGATCACCATACATCATTCTTTCAAATTACAGACAAGTTATTAGTTATTCGTTAGCTGTTTGGGTATAGATCAATTGCAAACGAACATGATGGAATCAGTAGACAATCCGAAACGATCCCTTGTGAGCAAGTAACCGTGTGTTTACCACCCCTTTCTGCCAGGATTCTGTTATTCTTTTTTTTCGATTGGTAAATTTTTTAAATAGTTTATTACACACGCTTTTGCTCCTTCTGCCCCGCTCTTCTGTTTGAAAAGCGACGTGGCAAGCACCAGTTAACACATGATGTTCCCACTCGTCCCTTGTTCGGTCAGAGAGGTGAAGACGATTGCTCTGGAATCGATAGTGTTAATCAGTTATCTACAAGGTGGGGTTGGATATAGAGAGTGTTATTTGACCGTATGTAAGTTGAAGACCAACAGATATCAAGAGTGAACTCATGTTTTGATTCAAGTAATGAGAATCCGCTGACTACTCACTAATGTGAAAAATCACGAAAATTACTCAGGGTGGAAGGTGAGAATTTGATACTTCTTCAGTATAACGTGTAATGTGCTAAGCATACAACTCGCCCACTTTAGATAAACCGAATTAGAACTGTAATCGATTCTAATCAACCCACCAGAAAAACATGAAATAGGCAAGATAAGCGAGACAAAGTGTTGAATGCGGGCGGCATGTCCAAAGTTCACGCGAACGACAGGGTCCGTGTGCAGAGATGAATGCCTGTGCTCACTCCCAGCACACCCCAGGATGATGACGATTTATATGCAGCTTATAAGCTGTACTTACATACACTGTGGTTATGAACTCTGAATACTGAATGAACTAAAACATTGTAAACAACGAATTCCAAGAAAGATGAATGAAACAACTCACCTGGAATGATAGGGCAAATTTACATTCAAACATCGTCTCGTAAACTGAAACGAAGTATATAAACACTGATGCTGGTAATTAGACGTCAGGNGAACTGCAAAGCAGATTTTATTGTGAGGCCCTCACCTCGTGTTTTCCGAAAGTTGGTCTTATGCGTGCCCTCACCTAATCGTGTTGTTTATCGGATTATACGAGAAATTTTTTAGTCTTTGTAAACTAAATGCCTTCCTACCTGACATTCGGAAAATCGGGGATGTCCGATTCAGTAAACAGGACCAAGTCATTATGAAATCTTCCTTTGGTTGCTACGATTGGAAACCAAATTAATCTTATAGTTTTTATCATAGTAAAAGTAAATATGTATGTGAACGTACTGATTAAACTAGAATTCAGTTAAGTACCGTTTCATTCCAGGATTTTCTACGCATTACAAACAGTCGCAATCATATCTATTCAAAACGTGGATCATTTTAAAACCTTATGCAGCTTTACAGTGTTAATTACGATGATTCTATTACAAGTTATTTGATTTGAAAAACATGGCGTAGCGGACAAGTTCGTTTTTATGATTATTCTTAGGTTAATTACATTTCAATTATATGAAAATTTTACGAACGAAGTGACAACGAGGTAAAAAGGAAAGAGTGGATTGTTGATATCAGTCAAACCAATGATACGTTGTATTCAAGAAACTGCTTGAACAGTGGACCAAGATAAGCTTACAGTGTGGCACTCGGCCAAGGTGGATATGAAGCCTAAGCAAAAAGTTCTTGTACACAAAGGAATAAATTATAACGACGATTTCCAATGACTTCAACCGTGTACCGAACCATGCATCTTATTGTTATCTAGTCAATGACTTCAGCTCAGCAGAATGGTCGAAATACCTCCGCCGCATGGACAGAGTGGTCAAAATCCATCAGGCCTCATGACGTTAGGGACGGCAATGGTAAATCGAACGGGAAAACTGGAGAGGGACACTTAAACTGTCAGACTATGAGAATCTAAGCTAACTTTTGGGTGAGCTTCAACTGAGTGTTGATAAGATGGTATTATTGACGCTAGCCCACTCATCACAATGATTGTTGCACGTAGTAGCTAATGCATTAACGTGCTACTAATGAGATATTGATGCGTATGTAGTGTGATGATGTATTCCGGGAGCCACGAGTGTGAAGATGTCTAGGTCTGACAAGTACTAGGGTAACAATCTGATAAAGTATGAGAGTCACTGCAACAAACTGGTACTTTGTAACCTTGAAAGCATTCAACAAACATTTTGAGCCACATTTCTTCCTCCGCTGGGTCGCAACATTACTTTGCGGATCGTTCGCTGGGGATAAAGAACACATGAGAATTACTTTCGGTGTTAGTTACCTTCAACGTGGCATTCTGACGACAGCCTGTGTTAGCTAGATCCCCCTCACTCGATAGAGCGAGACTGGCGCTGTCCGTGAGGCTCACAAGCATGGTCCGATTTAGGGGGCTGTCGAATCTGTATTGGCGGATCCGGTTCAGCTATGCGAATTAGGTCTAGTCAATTTGACTCTGGAACTAAGTCAGCGGTCGAACGAATAGGGTTAACCAAGTGGTTTACAATTAGTATTTGTTTTGTAGGTCGCGTACAAAACGTAGCAATGCGTAAAACCAATTCTGGCAATTGCTAAGGGTGGAAAAGAAATTTCATGCGTCGGTCATAAGCAGTATGCGGGATGCTACACATTGAGCAGCTCCGAGTTGGAAAGGGACAATCAAGACTATTCTACATAGCGTCCATCTGCGGTCTGTGTCTGGGAAGCTGACACCCAAAAGAGTATTGGTAAGTGAGAGTTAACGTGAGAACGTGTTTGAATACCGGATGACTGTTCTACGTCTCACATTCTTATGGTCGTATTATGGGGGCGACTTGGTGTCTTGAAGGTGCGCTATAATTCTACAGTTGAGTTCATCCAAAAATAACTCGCTGTGCTCTGTTTCCTTTTATCCAGGCGACACCGACCTGTCTAACCTTTATACAACAGAATGAGCTGTACATTAGCTAAGCATCTTGAAGAAGTGACAACTTGTCGGCTAGTTTGCGGTCATACTCAAATGGCACACGTTGATCCTCCACATTTGCAGACATTGAAGCGCATGAAAATATCACAACATTCCAGTACGGAGATTTGCGGATGTTGTGATGGATAAGCATTCGTGGCTGTACATTTTTAATATTGTACAGATATTACTGATAAGTAACGTTGCATATTTGGTAGGTTGGAAGAGGCCCAGTAGCGGGAACTTTGGAATTAGGCTGGATTCAGACCACTGACAGAACCAGCACGCTCAGATGAAGTAAGTGTGCAATTAGCTGAACTACGAAGTCACGCGGGCAGCTCCGAAATTCCACATTTGGACTCAATTATCCACTCAGTACACTGTGTCATATGGAATCCACCGAATGATCCAGGAGATTGAGTGACGTCCACCAGCGCCGCCGATTTGCGTTGAAATTGCATTTCTTATAACTAGTGTGGCAGATATGATAACTTAGAGCGGATGGTTGAATGATCAATTAAAAATTAACATTCCTGTGAGCAGCGAGTATACCAGAATATTATACTCCATGTACAGGCTCTGACAGGGGAAATATATTCACCGTTCAACCCAACGTTNTAGCACACACAATGGCAACAACATCCTGCTCCTGTGTATGCTCGCATTAGCCGGAGCAGGTGCTAGCGGAATCATCGCTTGGAGGAGAAGCATGGGACTGGAATCGAGATCATCTGTAGTTGGTCTGAGCGATCACGTTTACATAGGCATGTCCATAAGAACGTCCATAAGAATATCTCATTATCGTTAGGACAACATTTCTCCGTCTACTGGCAGAACCACTTTGTAAAACCTAGTTAATCGAATTTAGTACGTTAATCATGCACAGACGTTGTGACCTACAATCACGGTCGATCACGCCGGGCTTTGCTTCATTAGTTAGTTAACAAACAATCCGCCGTGGGAAACAAGCCCCTAACCGATCGCTGCTCAAAATTAACTTGTCCGATACAAATTCCATGAAGGTAAACTGTACGGAGGACGATCACACGCGATTGTGCTATTGACCGGGGTACACAAAGAGCAGCAGTGGACAGTGAACATAAAACTGTGTCTGACGATATTGCAATGGGGTCAGTTTGCGTGAAAATTTTAAATCAGATTTTGCCTCTACATTTGTGTTAGTCATGTGCGAGTACACAAGCAGAAGCATAAAACCATCGATAGGCGTTCACGTGTGCAATAGCTCCACAGTTAATATTTTGAATTTGCAAGACTTCCACAGAATACGATGATTTTGGTTATTACACTCACAATAAACAGTCTCTTCGGAGTGACTGGCCGATTTAACTTTCTGTACTCCTTTTTATCTAAAATAGGCAATTTCTGGATACAGCCGGATATCACAAGTCTCATATGAATAACCAACATCATCAGAACCTTCGGGGCATTCCTATGACTTATTCGACAACCTGCATGAACAATGTCCTTAATGTGAATTTCCTGGGCATGTTTATTCGGTCCACGATTTGTATCGTTCACAGCTAGACGCTGATCGACTGAGTCACCACTAAGTGAGACAAAATAATACGGACAAGAATCTTTCTCAGCTTCTGGCAGAATGCGCACTTCATTCACTTAGTGAGCGACCTTCACGATACGGCAAACAGTTTGCCGTTCAGCCTGCAGGGGATGGGGCTTTCGAAACACACCAATTGCGTCGTTGTCGGAACTCCTTAGTTGAAAGTAGTTGAGGTGAGGTTCGAGCGAGTAACCGTTTTGCAACATGGAGAATCTGTTTGTTGGACTGCTAGTCATTCGGATATCATTTCCTGCCGGGGACGACTGACGTTGGCGAGTAGCTTGTCCAGACTCCGGTAGACTGGATCGACTGCTTGTTTGTTCTGGTTACTCCCATAAGGGCACAACATATTAACAGTAGTAACAGTGTTTCACTATACACTCTTCCAAATTGACACCTTATGACTGATTTTGTCCTCGTTTATCCTCGTCAGATAGAGATCCTCTGGAATGAATTCGAAAAGGCAAACCGAAAACCACAAGATCGCTGGTTCAATGAGCACTGACCAACCGTTCAGTTCAAACTTGGGACATTACGAACCAACAGCGCCTAGAGTTCAAACCTTAGATTGCCGACAGTCTTTAAGTTAACTTCGTTACAATAGCGTTCGCACAACGCCGGTGCCTGTAATCAGGACCACTTAGTGCTACTAGCACCCAAGTCTTTGAGACCGTAATGAGGGATCCGTCCGCAAAATTGTCTGTTGTCACACGATCACTTCAATATATAGGCTAATAGGAAGCGACTAACTCAAGCACTATTTGCACAGTTGTGTCTCCATATTCCTTATCAGTAGCTATTTCCAGTGTCTATCCTTCTTGACGTTTGGATGTCTACTTTCAACACATGAGTCATTTTTTTGATTCACGTTGTAATATTCGTTAGCAACTCTACGCACCGCACAGCGCAGTCACCACATACGTTCCGAATAAGAAGTCGAGAAGTTGAAACGCCTTATACATGAGGTTGTTATTAACTTCATCAGTTCGGTTTGTATCTCTCTGTATGAATCGCGTGATCATCGGCTGCAAATTTCGTGTTATCA
>LOND01008262.1:0-11728 GCA_014220965.1 Paragonimus kellicotti | reverse complement strand
AAGCCAGATAATTGTGCTGGAAGTAGTTGTTCTCAATAAGATAGATTACCTAGACAAAATGCAAACCATTCTAGATGATCAAACCAAATTCGAGAAGATGAGGAATGAGAAGGACAAAACCCCTCAAATAGAGAAGGCGTTGTCGAAAATACTACGTTCTATGAAACAAAACGGGACAACTGACTCTCTAACTTTCGCACGTATTCGACCCATTGGAACGACAATTCCAAGGCTTTACGGATCGCCGAAAATTCACAAGGCGGGTATACCTCTTCGACCTTTCTAGACAGGCGCAACTCACCATACCACTCGCTGGCTAAATGGCTATCCTATCTCCTTGAACCCATCTGGCAGAAGTTGTCAAAACATAACCTACGAGACTCCTTTGAGTTCATTAATACAATCAACGGACTAAACCTAACCGGACAACAAATGCTTTCTCTGGACGTATCATCCTTGTTTACAAATGTTCCACTGAAAGAGACGATAGACTATTTGTGTGACTATATTGTGATTAACAACCTAGATGTCCATATACCTCCACCAGAACTAAAACAGCTATTGTACTTTTGTACTCATAACATACAGTTTAAATTCAATGGAGAACTATATCGACAAACAGATGGCGTGGCAATGGGATCCCCATTGGGCCGTTGTTTGCAGACATCTTCATGGCGAAGCTTGAGAATGCCCAGTTAGAAGAAGCCATTCGTGGATTAGTGTTTATAAGCGATGTAACGATCCACGTCTGATCGTTGAGTTACGCGTAGCCCAAAAACGGATCCCAAAATGAAAACAAGATTGGATCCAACAATTTCTACGGTACTATTAAAGAAATGCATCAATAATTACAAAAAGCAAACCTCAATCGTTCACGACGATAGTCTCGTCCAGCAAAATCAACAGTTTCTCAACAGGACCAGCAAGGTCAAAGGTCAGCCGTCACGCCAGTAAGGACAAGAATGGCTACTCGCGCCAAGGACAGTTAATGACACATTAGTTCAATAAAACAAAACGGGTGGGTGAGGTAGTGGGAACAAGTGTCAGGTTAGGGAAAATAGGGAATGCAAACGATGGGACGAATTTTCTCAGTTCATGGATCAACAAATTTACAGCGCCCGCCAAAATTCGTCTGCATCTGGCAGACCGCCGGTAGTGCTGAACAGTTCTGGCTCCCTACCTACCTATACTTAATATGACTATCCACACGACATACGTTGGAGACCTTGCGAACCGTAGTGTCTAACAGTCATGCCTCTCTAACAAACAAAGGAGCCTTACGTCTCTCCTCAATAGACCTGCCTTCGTGCGAACCCCTACAGTACGGACTAGTTCGTCAGTGTCTACTTCACATTTCGTAACTAGGCCCAGGGGCCACTGGTCTCTAGTCAGTCCGTCGGATACAACGAGAACAACGTCACCCACCTGAAAATTACGTTGCCTCGTCAACCACCTCTGGCGCACTTGCAACGATGACACTCTGGAGACCACCTTCTCCAAAAGGTAGTTACCATGTGATTCGCTTGTCTCCAACACCTAGTGTACCTATCTACCAGATTGGATTCTGGGGCCAACCCTGTATTGCTCTTCAAGAGAAGTAAGTCATTCGGGGTTAGAGCGATGTTGTCAGGACCGTCTGCGGCAACAGGAACCAATGGTCTGTTGTTTAATATACGCTCCACTTCAGCCAATGAAGTTAGGAGGGTTTCGTCATCGATTCGTTGCTCTCGGCAGATTGCGCTCAAAATACATCTGACAGATCGAATCAATCGCTCCCATACTCCACCCCGGTGACTAGCATACGGTGGGTTGAAGTGCCACTGAATTCCCTTTTGTAAGAGCTTGTCATTGACGGACTCGCTACCTAAGTTGCGAACCCAGCCTCTAAGCTCTTTGTCAGCGGCTACAAAATTGGTACCGTTATCGGAAAAAATAGCCTCATGCCTACCTTTGCATCCCAGGAGACACTCCGACCGCACTGATCTGATCAGATCTACTTCTGCCGCTCTGATCTCCATTAAACTCAGGGAGCCGGCTTTCAAAATCAATTTCGAGCGCCCACCGTGGAGCTTAATAATGTAGCACTTGAACCGGGCAAGCCAAACTACGGCTTTGAGCAATCGAGTCCAATTTGAATACCGAATGATAAGGTTATGCAGGCCGTTTGCTTGTACGACAAAGTTGGCGTGAGCCGGTGTCTTCTTTAGTACGATGTCGTTGGGCTCAACGAGAGAGTTGGGTTTCGGAGGCCATGACCTGCAAGATCGACTCAAGAACTCAGGACCTTTCAGCCACTTTCCTCCTAGTAGGCCGCCCTCAAACCGCGCGAAGCTAAGTCAGCCGGATTTTCTTCGGATCTCACGTGCTTGTCAACCAAGCTTGCCACTCTTTGCGATCTTCTAGACACAATGGTTCGTCCCATCCGAGACCACTCTTGCACAACTTCTGAAGCAAACGTTTGCCTGGCAGCAGCCATGGCGAGACAAAGCCCAAAGGGTCGTGTAGTGGAGAAGACACAAGCCTAATAGCATCTACTCTCTAGTTCCTCTCTCTCCTTCTCTCCATATACTCATCTATCCATACGCTACCAGCCGTCTACTCTCTCATCCTCTCTTCATCTCTCGGATACCCAGAGTTCTGTGTAGATTTGGCGCAAACTTACCTAGGGAGGTGAACTCTAGTCGGTATGACTGCAAGGCACCTCCACCTGTCATTCGTAAACCAGCTTTCCCAGCCGGAACGATCCCAATAAATCCTCTTCTACACCAACTAAGGTTTGCATCTCCGCGTTGGTAAACAGGGAAACCAGCCAGTCATTATAACTTTACCAATCTGATCCGGATGAAATTAAACAAGACCCACAGTCCTCAGGAGCTACCGATCGTAAATGCAAAACTCAACAGAGCGGCAAAGTACGCGCGGAAGGGATGGTGACAGCCATTGTAATCTATGGTATCCTCTTCATTATTCACTTCAGGGCCCACAAAAACCATATATTACCTCTGCACGAACGGATGGACACTTGCGAAAACTCTTCAATATTCCCGAAAGTGCCAATTTTCTCCATCGATAATCGTGGCAATTACTCCTACCAGTTTGAGTCAAGTCAGAGGCCCCTATGCATTCTGTCCATTCGGACTAGTCCCAAGGTATCTTCAGACCGCGCAGTCACAAAGACTACTCTAGCCTCCCTGTCTCTTAGATTCTCCAGTACAGAGCACAGATTGCGGGTCGACCTGGGCGTAGCTTGGGATCAGATGAGGCTTGGAACCCATCAACATACTTAACTTTCAATGCATATGTGTATCACTTCACGAATTGAACGTATCTGCATTCACTTTTACACCCCTTCAAAGTATGACAACGTTCTTAACCATTTCGATTAGAAAAATTGAGACAGTGCTCACACTTCAAAGAAGCACTTCAATAATGCCTGTTTATGTCAACACGTACACTGTATATGACAAAGGTCCACCAGATTCCTCCCTGAAAAGGTAGCATTCGGTGTCGTGTATCCTAGGTCATATGAGGGCATCGCATGGTGATGCTGTAACCAAGGTCGTTCAGGTGTTTTATATGGTCAGTAGATAATTTATCTCAGGTCTCCGAGAAAATGTGAGTGGATACATTTCGAAATGCGCATAATGAGAAGAATGAATAGGAATATTCAGATCTGCACAGATTGGAGTTGGATAGTGACAAATTCGCCAATTAGCAGTATATTAATGGAAGCATCATCAACTTCCGATCACAATGATACACACAAGCAACGATAGGATGAAAATTTCACACTACTCAAACATAAAGTAAGTATGAGACACGGCGAAAAGACAAATGTTGCGAAATGTCATCTTCGTTCACTCTCGTTGGCCGTATACATAAAACGGATGCATTCTATTCGGTCGATTCGTTAGTTTCGAACGTACCTCTATGTGAGACTGCAATTTTCTATATAATTTTCTTCCCCGTCAAAATCTACCACCTTGCGTTCTACTATTGCCGTTAAAAGATTGGTCTTCATGCACCGAGATTATTCAACTTCATTTTGACGGTACTGCCTCCAAGCAGATTGATGGTGTGCGATGAGTAACCCACTGGGTCAGACATTGGCGTATATGCCTGGAATGTGGACGACAAGAAGCCCGCTTCGACATCCATCGGGTAGTGAATAAAAACAAAGACGAACGCGCGTTGTATGAAACAAACGTGGGTGCCATCTCTTCACATTCTCTTCGTTTTTCCAAGGCGTGCAAACGTATCATCTCCCACAATCCTTTTCCGTAGAGCAAAGACGATGGCCAGACAATGGCGATGACAGAATGAATAAGGAAGAAGAACTTCTGAATGACGTTTTACAGACCAACGGTTATTGGGAAAAATGTGTAGAAATTAATCCAAAGCCACAGGTGACCAAATTCACACTGAGACTGCATCTAAAACGCGCGTTTGATTGAATCTGATTTTTGAAGGTGATCACATAGCAACCGAGGTAGAATACGGTTACGATCAGCTGTAAATCGTCCCAACCAGCTACTGAATTGCAACTGATGTTCTCCACTCGCACTATCGTCCCTTCCATTGGTATCCAACACTTTAATCTCCCTCTCTCTCTTAATTTACCAGTACACCTGCAGTTGCGGTGACAAGTGACAAGTTTGTGACAATCGATAGCGCGACACATCTCTGAATGGTTAGCAGACGATGATACAACAAATATTAACAATGCAACAGTTAAGCCGGAACACAGCATCCTCGATTGCTAAACACATCTTGGATAGAGGTCACATGGTTAACCGATTAACACCGTTCATTGTAATACAACTTCAGTGATCAACGGTGACGTTGGTGGATTCTAGCACGAACTGTTGAGAAGTCCTGCTTGAGCAGTCAAACCATCTGGATCATTTGGTTGCATTCCATATGACACACTGAATTGGGCGGGCAACTGAGTTCAAATGTGAAAGCTTCTGAGCTCCTGGCGTGCTTCCTAGCTCTGCTGGTACAGCACTTACCACGTTTGGGCACGTTCGTTCTGTTGTTGGTTCAAATCCAATCAGCCGGAATTTAACTCTTCTCTGCGCACACATGGTGCTGATGCAATCAGTTCGTTGCTATGGCAACGACCTGATTTGTTAGAGGCATCAAGTTTAGTTATGTTCTTGTCTATGCTTATTTTCATATATAATCAGCGGTTTTGTGTATGCGACCGACGAGAATAAACGAAATGTTAACAACACGAAACATTTGTATTCTTAGCGTGTTGGTGAATTGGATCAAGGGAACTCGATGGTTCGAACACAATAAATAGTCAACTTCAATAACCAAATTACACATCTCACGGGCCTCTCAAAGGGCACTTCCCAAGAAAACCACAGGCTGTGGCCAACTTCCTGTCCATTCATAAGCTTTGATTAGGCTGTTCGATGAGATTAAGCCAACTCAGATCGTCTAAGTCCGCCATTCTGTTAACCAGCCCCGATTTGTTGATCCCGGACTAAGAAAACTGCTGCATAGACCGCCAACGAAGTTAACACAATCATTGTTCTGATTCACAGTGAAGGTCGTACAGTTTGTAAATAAAATATGTACCATAATAGAGGCTTTCCGATAATTTCAATGTGGTCCAATGCTCATAACTCGAAAGGGAATGACAAGACTAAATCGTTCATGTTGTGGACATCAGTTTTCAGTGAATTTTCGAATGAACACCAGGTTGGCTACCATGAACTCGCGCAGGAATATTACAACTGAATTGTTAAAGAAATCAGTGTCCAATTGTAACTATCAACAGAGATTAACACAATTACTATTAGTATAATGCGCCTTGTTATTGTGGACATAACATGAATGCGTCAGTGCGATAAATGTGAATTATACACTTGAAAAAAATAGCTTTCATTTAACTGTGTATTCCAAACGCGAAATTCTCGACACAACAGTTGGTACGCGCATTTCATCAAGTCCTTCACACCATCTTCAGTTCTGTGATGTCTCAAGACAGAACGATTGCAACGTTGATCAGCTCAGTTATGCCGTGACATTGTGACAGGCAGAACGGTTGAACTGTAAGTCATATAATGTACGATTGAATTAATACGAAAAATGAAATCATCAAAACGGAAGGAGATGTTACTGTGGTTACACTTCAGAAATAGCAGATATTCAACAACGATCGGTTTCAAGTTCGAATTCTTTAGAGTAATAAGGAATTTTGTTTTATCATTAAATCTACATACTCCAGATTGTTTCCTGATTCGAAACTACCGAAATGGTATTCGAAATATTTAGTCCTGATTGTTTAATCTGAGCTCCAGATGCTTGAGCTTCCCGTACATTTTTACTTTCTCATTTACATACAAATGATAAATAACAGTAAGTATAACGAAAGAAATTCTGGGAGTTTTTGGTTCATGTGTTCAGAATTAACAAGTCAGTTAACGTATTTGACGATGGGAAAATATGATAAATCGGTCGTGCGTAAAGTGGGTACAGTGGTGCAGTATCTCATGAATGCACCGCCTGCAGTGACAAGCATATGCTATATTGTCAAGCTCTAACAACAACGAAACTCGAGTATAGTGCTCCATTCCACGAAGGGCTGGCTGAACAGTCTATGAGAAAGCGGAGGTGCAATCGGTTGTGAGCGATGTTCGACTTAGAGTGAAAATTAAATGACATTCACTAGAATCTACTCGCAGACATTCCTTCCATTCTCTAGGTTATGCATTCACATTTACACAACTGACAGGAAATATTTTTGTAGATATCCACGGTGAGTGCGACTATTCGGTAGATTACATCCAATTTCATTCGCCCAGAACTATCGCAAATTTATAACATCCGTCAGATAGCTCAGTATGAGACTGAAGCTCAACTTATGCATTTCCGAATCGGTTGTGGGTAAAACTCGTTGAATTAACTTCCAATAGTGCAGACTGTGTGTGAAACAAATTGTAGATCATTTGACCGTGGAAGTCAATAGTTTAAGGAGAAATCAGTCTGAGAGCGTTTGACTGTAGATTGTTTTGGCTAACACCATCCAGTTGAACACCAAATTGATCAGTGTTCTAGTGGTCAAGATGTTTGGTAGAACTGATTGAAAGATAGTATCCGAAGGAGGTAAAATACCCCGTAACTAAACAGGCACAAAAATCAAACTGATTTCATGGAACACGCTCACTTTTGAAAATGATCAATTGCGACCATAGAATATGTAATTAACATGTGAAGCTTGGTCAACTGAAGCAAAATCATGTCAGGGAATTGAAGAATAGAAGACAATTCCAAATTGTTTCGGTTGGATTTCACGGAAATTTCGGAAACCACAAATACGATTATTGGTCTGTCTATTGTAAGTGCGAATGTGGGTTGATTGTGAAACCCTTTTTAAATAAACATCTAACTTTTTTCATCATTCTCCATCACTGATTCACCTGTCAGGATAGATGATATTTTGAATGGACTTCAACTGCGCACATCCGCTGATAAGTTTCACCTCAGAATTGGAGTCAGAAGGATTTTTCCATTTCCTGGACGTCTCTTTGAGTAGAAGGATTGACGGAAGTTTGAAACGTTCCGTCTATCGGAAGACTACTTGGTCGGGCCAATACAGTAATTTTTATAGTTTTACGCACTTAAAATACAAACGCAACCTGGTCAAATGCTTGGCGGATAGAGCCAGAAAAATCTGCTCAGCAGATGCTTTGGAACAGGAGTTACAATTTGTGACCCATATTCTACAAGAGAATGGCTACCCCGACAATTTTGTGTCCAAACATATTAAAGCATTTGAAGCATCAGTTAAGATTCAAGGAGCGGATAAGAAGTCCATGTTCATACGACTGCCATACAAAGGAGATACGTTGGCTGAATCACTGACCCGTCGACTCACTAGTTCGCTTAAGAGGACGTTCAACGCAGCCAGACCGATTATCTCATTCACCAGTTCACCACTGATTACTCTAAATCTGAAGGATAAAGTGCCGGTCCACAACTCATCTATGGTGATTTACTCGTTCGTTTGCGATTGTTCAGCAAACTACGTGGGTCGTACGACTCGGCACTTGTCTAGAAGAATCAGAGAACATCACCCAGCATGGATCGGGACAGGTGAGAGAAAATCAATCACGAGTGCCATTGTAGGTCATCTGGCTGACAGCGATCATCAGGTCAACATAGATCGATCGTTCACTGTTATCTACAGGGTTCCACCGAACAGGTCAAAACTCGTTCGCCAGCGAATGTTGGCCACTGCCGAGGCCATTGCCATTCGATTACGTAATCCAACCTTGTGTGGACAGAAAAACTTTGTTCAATCGCTTCAATTGCCTTGGCCATTAGCTGACTCACCCGATCGGTATGTAGGCAGTTAACACCCAATCGGCGTCCACAAAACAAAATTGAGATGGTGTGAATTTTGGACCAATACCAAGCTCCACATGTAACCGTTTTTAGTTTTACTTTCCCTTATAACTGTAACAGCCTGATGAGATTTTATCGAAAACATATGTTTGCTACACTTTTTGTTCTATAAATATCTAACTGTCGATCATTTCTCTTAATCCTACCAAACAATTAACCTCAGTAGGCTAGTGACGATTTCAGCGAAAATTGGTCACACGACTCAACAGTCCCATCTACCGGACCAACACAAGCCATGGTGTTACCAGGATAGTGACCACACTCCACAGCCTCCAAGTTATCGAACATCAAATCCCAGTCATATCGGTTAGCATTAACCATGTGATGGAAACCGATCATTGTCAATGACCAAGCTGGATCGCTTCTCGTAAGTACATAGGGAATGGAGTTTGGGGCGGTCAACATCACGATTCCCCACACGACTTCATTTCAGCCTGTCCAAATATGAACTTTTGTACCAGTGCCATCGTGCATTAAGTTTTGCAAATTTTCGATGTGAGTAGTGGGGCGTACGACGAGTGAATGCAAAATTGATGTCTGTGAAATTCATAAGGAGACGAAACCGTGAGGTCTGCACACGTTTAGCAGATCGGTTCACACAGAATATTTAGTCTTTCATCAGTCGCAAGGTGATTCGTCTGTGTATAAATCGGTTGGCAAGTTTGCCCGGCTTGCACCTAATCAACCGGCTCGAGTGTGTGGATCAACATGTGAAGCGTTTGTGTCCATATAAATTGACAATAACTAGTTAACTACTATTTAGTTATCAGTAGCCCAAATACATCACACTCACTGGAGATGGCACATTGTCAGGTGATTGAGACGGTTTCGCACAGACCGTCCAAAAATGGTGCACTCGGATACCAAATCCGTAGATCAAACAGTTTTACCTGAATCTCTATCCAAAGAGCTTACCAAAAGCCAAACTTACTAACCAAGTAGGGTCAACTAACGCCGTCAACACATTACGATAACCGCAACCACGCTAACAGGTTTGGAAGATTACGGACATTTCTGGTCAAATCGCTCGACATCATTGTCCCAGTGTATTGGTCACCAATGCAAATGATCGATAACATCTGGCTGTTGACAAACTTCCTGGCTGTTGAAAAGCAACGCGGAGCTTCGAATCAGCTTGCATCCACCAAACAAATTGAAATATGATAGTTCCCTAACTGATTGTGCTATCACGATGAAGTTTCCACAAAACACTTGATGGTAGAATGGTGTATTCATGAAAGGAATAAATGTACAAATTGGTCAAAGACTGTTTGAAACTATAGAATGTGAATCAGGGTGTCTTGTGTTTTGTCGCACCATTTATGGACACTGCCTGGATGTTATGTACCCACGCTGACGAGACACTGAGTGGCGCACGGTAATGCTCAGTTAATTATGACCTCGTTACGGAGTCAAATTTATTTCCCCTCAACATGTCTTTCTCAGTTATTCCAAACAGAAGTTGGTGTTATCATCATCAGTAATCTAAAATATCGCCTAGCAAGTTTAACGGGATCGAAGATTTCGACCTGTCTAGAAAGTCCTAATCGCGGGGTTATCGATTGGAGTTAACAGACAGTAACTGTGTCTCCTCTCGAGACGATCGGGCAACCTGATCATTACTCACAAGCGAAAGTGGTTGAGCGTTCACATATGATAATTCGGTCGTGCCTAATGTGAGGTCAATGGCGCAGTGGTAAACACGGTTGCCTCATGAAAGCATGGCCGGAGTTCTAGTCCCGGCAGTGGCAAGGATATGCACTACTGACGAGCTCTAATGAGAGCGAAACTCGAGTCTAGTGCTTCTTTTCGAAAGGGGCCGACTGGAAAGTCTATGGGAATGCGACAGCTGCGATCAATTGTGGGTGATGTTCAACTTGAAATTAACTAGTTATCAGTAGCCCAAATAAATCACACTTCCAGGTGATCCCTACCCCTATGTGGTGTGGAGGGAGGTCATTCATCCCCAACATACTCCTCTGAACTTCATCATTATTCATGTGTTTCTGCAACCGAGCACAGGCAATGCTTCGCAGGTAATGACTGCAAAATTCAGTCCCTCATGGGAAAACTCAAAGCACAGCAGCCGGGTTTTGCTACCCTGCACATAGTTGCATTATATACTGCGTCATTCAGCGCACGATGGGCAGGGTCGAACGAAATGATACGCATGACGAGACAACATACACAAGCACGGTGAACAAACTGCTATCAATTAACCGAGAAGTGTACCGAAACGGCAACCGACCAATGCCCGAAAACAACAAACAATGCACATTGGTTTCTGGGATGACTGCAAGTATTGACAATAAATGGAAAACTAATTGGGTTGTCTCACAAACGCTCCTTGTCGACAGACTGACAATACTAAGCTGCGTGTCGAAAGTGGAATGAATCGACCAATAAAAGACAGTGCATCAGAAGATGATTTGGACATCCGAGGATGACTTGAAATTTTGCAGAATAGAATGCCCATTACAGTTCTTGATACGAGCTCGTTTTAAACATCAGACCTCGATTTATAGCAGGTGGACCAACTTGAACATCTAGAGCAGATGTGTAATAAGGTTACCCAAGCTTCTTACGCGTACATACGTTCGCATAATAAAATATCTCAGAAATTAGAACGACTTAGCTGTGAACTCCTGGACGTAAAGTACTACTGGAGCGTGGTGGATTCACGGTTGACAGTTAGGCCTTGTGTGATGTGCCACATAAGCTCACTGACAGTATTACAGCATGGCAAGTGTTATCCCAACCCACCCAAAGGAACTTTAGTTGCTCCGACGGAAGCACATGGCTCCAGAACAGCGAGTCGTTTGTCTGTCATGCAATCCGTAAGATGTGTGGACATCTGCTGTCTTCGACAACCTCGAACACACCCCGGGGAAGGCGCATAGATCACTCGCTTAAACAGTCGCCAGAGATGAATCGGATATCTTGAATATCTGGAGCCTATTTGAAGAGTGTACGAACCAACTAATTTACCGGTTGCGGGAACCAGATAACAGACGTTGTATCGTTTGGTTGCGACACCTTTCCTTGGGATGAAAGCAACATAATAGCAGACCACCGTAACCTGAACGTGAGATATGATGATAATGAGGGATTGCTTCCAGTCAACATTTGGTCAGGTGGGTCATCATCCTGCTCTGAGTAGGTTGGTTTCAGTCGATAAATGGATACGGATTCGTTTCGTGCGGATTTTTCGATAATGAAAATGGTTTCGTCGCGCCTAACCACTTTGAATGGGCCGAGGTTTCGTGGCTGTAGTGGTTTCCTGGTAGCCTCTTGGCGCATGATTACA
>LOND01008261.1:0-14826 GCA_014220965.1 Paragonimus kellicotti | reverse complement strand
GCTGCGACCAGCTAGTTTTCACTAAGCATGAGAGATGTAACAACCATCGTTTTAAGTAGTAAAAACAGATTTGTATTTCACGGCCCAAGGATAGTCAATTATATCTAATACAGCGGATAAAAGAGATGCATGCATAATGACGAACAAAATTATGATAGTAACTCTGATTTTTATGATATACTAAAAAGCACAAAATTCTTTTGTTCTCAAGACTTTCAGTAAGCTGCTATGTGATTTAACCTACAAATGTATGACAGACGGTAATCGCCTCACAACAGGTCATCATCATCAGCATCATCGACGTCAATACATCAGTGATTCACACCGATGCTTAATTGCCACATAGCCATGAAAGAAAAAAAACTATATATAAGAAGTGAGAAGAAAAAAGAAGGGGACGGGAAGGGACATAACTACTAAAAATAGCTATGTCTGTATTCAGATATACAATATCAAGGTGCCTACACCCTTATAAACAAAACTACCGAGTCACTCGTCATAACTAAAAACACTTTTGACCTGTGAGGTTGTGGTCGGTTGATGACAAAACACGTTTTCAACAGATACACAAACAGCCACATTTCACGGATAGAGAAGCTTTCTATAAATTATTTTTACTGAACCAGAAATAATAAAGTATTCAGTCTTACGAATTGGAATGTTGTTGTGATCAATCAGAATCAATTACCTTACAGCTCCCAACAATGAACCATAAACCAGCCACCAAACAATGCCATGACGCTCAGCCAATTCTATCCAGTGAAGCAATAGTTCATACATATGCATCCGCTTCGCATACTCAACACGACAATTTATCTCACGGTTCGGCTCTCCAGGTTCATCGATGTATATCTGTGAATGCACATAATATTGGGGGGCCGTTTTGAGAGTTTTACTGACCCAACGTCAGTAGGTTGAACTCTCGGAGACGATCCAATATACCCCACTGAACGTAAACAGTTTAGTAATGTTTTTTCTGCAGTCAAGTTTGAGACGGCCAGACAACAGCTTTTACATGCCCATGACGTCTTGGTAACAGTATTCATGTCACAGAAGGTTTTCATCACATTTTGTATAATCTCTACGGTGGATGTATTCAACTGTTTTCCATGTCTGTTCGTTTTCACCCACTTCTCAAAGTTAGGAGAATACAAGTAAAATGAATCCGTATCATTCCGAATGATTAAGGGAAATACAAGCGGTGGAAAAAGCGGATCGTTTGGTGAACTATATCTCATCACATGATTGAACCAAAATACACTCATGGCCAACGCGGACAAAACCAGAGTAACCCAACCAAACTCCATCAGGCTCTACATTTGGCCACTACATTTGTTGCTCGAGCTCTATGGCAATAGTTACCGAACATTTATCCACAATGTCTCGACGGTATGCACCAATGGCACGCTAGATAATGGAACCAATCGGCTGGCGATATTCTTTCAAACTTGTGTGTTTGTAGCAAGACAGCTACATATAGGGGCTATACGTAAACCGTGCAACGAATTGAACGATCTGTCTGTCTTTATCATCTATGTCAAATCATCATTTCACCGCGCACGATCACTGGTCGTGCACTGTTTTCGTTCGAATTAACTCGTTCAGTGTCTCCACCGTTACATTCGCTCGGATGCACATATACAGTCAACAATGTTTATCAAAACTGTTCAGTGGAAGCTGACAGGATAACGCAAAGAAAGCATAATATTCAAAGGAACATACAAGCTATACTGTTCTGGCAAGAACTCTTGAAAGTATGACCTACTGAGGATATCAGAGATTTCGTATTACGATAATAACACCTTGAATTATTGGCATATTTGGTTCATTTACAATAGGAACTAAATAACCTTCATCCGGAAAACAATAAGAATTGGATTGTGCTTTATTTATTTTTTGAATTTATTTAATCAATAGGAAGATCAGTTGTATTTTTTGATTTAATCCACATGCAGTTCTCAACTTTGTCACATACGATAGTAGAATGATAATGATTTTCTAATGTTGTTCTTAGATTTGTAACAAGATTATATATTATATCTTGTGGCAGAGGAGCTGGTAAGCTTAACGCTGACCATTCTCGTGCGCGACTTTATAGTTACATGACAATACGTTATGCATTACGCAATATGTTTTTACTGTCCAATTTTAAAGTGAACCGCACTTACCTAATATTGCAACTTGCCTCATCGGGAGATGCCTCATCAAGGTATGATGATTATGCAATCGTCACAGAGAGCTTTATTCTGAGGTTAGTTTATATTACGCTCCGTTTTAAAGGATTCGGAAAATCTTGAGACACAACCATGAGGGTACTGTATTCTTACTCAATAGGGTCATTTATTTTGACAGTACTTTTATACGCACTACCTCGCAATCACATCGGTACGGCTTTGTGAGATTAAAATGGACACCTACTAGCCAAAAAACTAACCCCGTAGTCCATGGCATCAAAGGTCTCGATAAGAAACACTTTCATCCTTTTAACAGTGGTAGTTCTGGTTGGGAAAGTACTGCATGTTTCTTATGAAAACCAAACCACACAAACAGTTCATCGACGAAGTAGACACGGACGGACCTGAGTTGGCAAGGATTTTAGGATGTGGTAAATTTATGCTGAGATACACTGTAGCAAACCGTGAAGATATCGATGCGAGTTGCATTGAGATGAGTTATAGTGGTCTTTGCTTGAAAGCTTCCAACAAGAAACAACCGACTTCACTCTAGTTCGTACATTAGTTGAAATTAGATCGCCCCGGATCGCGAATGACATTCAGTTTGGGAGAAAAAACGAAAAGCTACGGTCTTTCACAGGCGATGGAGAGAGCGAGGAGATCAATCTCGTTATTCTGTCAAGCTTGTATTAGTTGTTTGTGAGGCACTTTCATGTCGAAGTGGATTTCGGTTAGCTTCCCGCATGTATTGAAGGCAAACTGCCACGATAAGATTTGGGCAAACACTAAAGTTACTGCACGTTTTGGAAAGACCAGTTTTAGTCGGTTCAGTACAATGGGTCTGACTGAAGAACCTGTTTCGTCCAGGCGAATGACAGAGCGATTCATCCCAGCGTGTCCCAGATTGATTTGCGCGACGAACTTCTGTTGCAAAATTTTCGGCATGACTATCCCCTCTTCTTTGAAGATTATCCTCTCTCTCTGAACAAGGGGATCACGGTCCTTGAAGAATATTACCAGTTCTTCGGGCAGATTCTTTTACTCCTACGGCCAGCTAACTTTTATCACATGACTCAGCTTTTTATATACATTATTCTTTCCGTCGCATCCTGAGGCTCCACCCTCTTATCCATCGGCGCCATTCCGTAGTCCATGGCAGCAACGGTCTCCAACTCGGAATCACCTATCGCAGCACTGGGTATGTAGGGGGTAGGGGTGGAAAGAGTATCAGTGATATGCAGTTGATCTCTGGAGTAGTAGGCCAGCTCACAGTCGTACTTTTGTAGCCTGAACATTACCCCTTATAGAAGTCAAGACGCGACAGTCAGTAGATTGTTTGTGTGTACCATTGTCTTCTCTGAATGTGTAAGTGTTAAGGTTTTCCAAGGCAAAAAACACTGCAAACATTTTCTTTTCCAGTTGCGCATAGTTTCGTTCGGCAGTCGAAAGACTGGCTTCTATGATCAGTAGGTCACCTGCGTTGTAGTAGCACAGCCCCAGGGCCAGACTGACTGCTATCACCTGGAATAACCGGAAGAGGCTTGGAATTATAATGTGCTAGTACGGCAGCTGTCAAAACGACGTTTCACCACGTAATCTTCCACGACACAAGTCGATCCTTGGAGTTTATCAAGCGCCTGAATTAGACGTTTTCGAGCAGTTCCGCTGGACATCTTGAATTCAAAAGGCAAACGCAGTCGCCGGTATCACCTGCAAGGAGTATCGAACGTATTTAGATAACTAGATTACTCATTCAGTACCAGCCGCCAGTACGCAGTAGACAAGTCAGCTCTCGTAAAAAAGTGCTTGGATTAATTCAAGCGAAACGTCATGTGGAGTCGGAAACCTGGATTGTTTCTTTCGAAGTGTAGCGTTCAGTGGCCTGGGGGTCAATGCGTATGCGAATATCATCAGACTTTTTCAACACTATTGCAACCTAACTGGCCCACTCAGTAGGCTCATCTGCTGGCTTTAGTAGTTGTAGCGCGAGTAAACGACTCATTTTAAAATTTTTCTCTCTCCAATAGCTGATGGAACTGCCACGACGGGTAACGCACGTGGTATGGCACTCTCGACTACGGAGAGACTAACAGCACGCAGCATAGAACCGAAAACGAAAAAACAGGGTAGTACTGACTGAACAGCGGATACTTCTCGGAGCACAGAAAAAAACCGTCTGTATGAAAACTCAAGAAGCTCATCGTCTGAATAGCGTCCAAACGGAGGATGGGTGTCAAATCTCTTTCAACATTGTAGAAATCAATAATATAAGATCGACCATTTTTCGGGTTACTGATCAGCACATCTGTTTTCCTTAACAATTGCGTTCTTGCTCCGTTCCACATTCGTAGTTGCGTATCAGACGGTAGATACCTGACTAAAACGTGCTGCTGTAACGTTGACACATGCAACAGAATCTAAGTGACATCGTCTTTGCATGCCTTCAATAAAAAAGTCGGCGTGAATATCTTTTTTTCCAACTGTATCTCCAGAAGCATTCGGCGTTTATTGGATCTCTGACACCTCGTTAGTCAATCTGATGAATAGTGACCTGTACTGCTTGGCAAAACGGTTCTTCTTTTGATACTTCCTGAAGATTTTTCCATACGTTGCACCTGTCTCTGTTTGCTGTTTATGTTCGACGTCATGAGACTGGGAGAGATATATTGCGAATCCCACTCGTGCTCTGCCAATCGCGTTGAGTTACGTTCCGTTTTCACTACTAAAGTCATTCATTCTCTGCTCCACCGCGACCTTGTTGTTGCAAATGTCAATACGTCGGGCACCAATAACAGTCTCTTAGTCATTGCAACCTTATGAACATCAAAAACCATTCGATCGCGTACCAGACTACTCTTCATACATTTAAAAAAGTTGCAGACTCCCACCATTCCCCTCCATACTGTCACGTATTGGTCGATGGATTTAGCGTGTTGAAGATTCTTTCGACAAACCGGAAATATTCGAAAGTTTCATTCACTTGGCCAAGATAAAATTCTTCCGATATATTACTCACTGTGCGTAGACTGCAACAACATCCGCTGAACTGCTTTGCAATTTGCATGCGAACCTTATTTTGTTATCTGGCCGTATGTTGCGTTTTTGACTACTGAGTCTGAGCGTCACTATGTTATCTCAATTTAATGAAAAGACGATACCCCGTTTATAGAAAAATAACAGGGTTTACGATTGTCACTGGGAGACAAGCGTTTTGCGTTTTGAGTGTCCTGTGTGTCGTTACGTTTCACGACGTTCCCTTACGAAACTCGGTTGGGTAAACCTGATATGCATTCAAGCAGCTTGTTTTAGTCACCGTCTCTTACAACAAATTCAATGTTGCTACTGATCGTCGTTTTGGGTGGGTTGGCGCCGATCGATCACACTTTAGTTTGCAGCAGCTTGTGTCTAAGTTCTGACTGGCTGAACTTGCTCCAATCAGGAAACCGCTCCAGTCCACTCTACATGCTAAAAGCATATATTTCTGTCAGTGCTGCAGCTTGTGTTTGGGGGACCAATATCTCTGGTGGACAGATGCTGACGTAAACCCATATTACGAAATTTCTCATCGATTACGAAATTTGGTTGTCAATTGCAGTACTTAACTTAAGCATCACTTTGGTTGCAGATATACGCGGTACCAAAAGCGCTATCGGATTAATTCTTCGTTGCAAAAGTCAGGGAGTACTTAACTTCCTTGTCTGTACGTTTTAATATAGTCCAAACTACTCAAGAGTACCCGTTAAGTCATGAGATTAAACGCTTAGCAAACAAGCCTGTTTTCAATTCTTTATCATTAGGTTAAACTCAACACATTTATATTCACAGGAGCTTGGCTTATCAGTGAGGTAAGCTAATGGTAATCATTAATGTCAAGTTGGTCAAACTCATGAGATGTAGTTAGGTAAAACCAATCACGTGAGCTGTTACGCAGGTGTGTCGATTTTTTCACACACGCTTACAACCCACTTGACCAATGTTACACAACTAAAGAAAATACCCTACCAAAGTTTTTATTGGCGGAACTCATCCATACAGCCTTTGCAATAATACTAAGGCCACCGATTATTTTTGCTTGTCTCTGACCCTTCTCAAATCATGGGTTTCAAATGTGTAATTTACTCGAGTTCTTATTTTTACCGAATGCACAGTCACTTTTACGTATGACTCTCAAAACATATAGAAATATTATGTGATAAGCCCTGAACGTCCTACTTGTTAACTATGTCAACATAGGTTAGCAGTATAAATGGCTACCTGGTGAGGAAATGCAACATCGATTATCAATGTGATGCATACCCATAGCCAAAATTCCGAAGCGTTCCCTTCCGATTTTCGACAATCAGCTTCGACTGGTGCATTGAAGTCCTCAGAGTCATAAGAGCCTCGGTCACCTTCATACACGCTTATCGTCATGGACTGCGAGCCAACTACATCGATAAGATACAGTATCGCCCGACAGGACCTGGATTGTTAAATCGCTCCTGGCGATTTAGGGTAATTCACTCAGTAACGCGTATTCGACAATTCCAATAACGCTTATTCAGACGGTCGGGTTGACGGGACTATCTTCCAAGTCCAGAAAACGTCAGAAAAGGCGGTCGAAAGTATTGGAATTTATACGGTACTGTTTAATAAAATTACAACAAAGGTACTATCTCACCTTGAATGTGAATCAACCGGGTACACAAATATCCAGCAAAGGAGTACAAAATGGAGCAGCTAAGCACGTGTTCACAAACGGCCACCAGTCAACGGGAAATGACCTCATTAAAACAATCGGGTGCAGATGAAGATGAAAAACGTGTCAAACAATACCAAGAAGGAAGTTTTTACAGACAATGACAGTTATAAAATGTAAGAAAGTAAACCTTTTATGTGCAGTTATGGTACAAAATGTCATGATTGTTTACTGCACACAATAAAGACAACTAAAGGCAAATTAAGGATCGGCCCTTTACAAACAACCCAAACATACCTCAACGGATTCATCGTTCCGCATCATACCAGACAAAAGACGACAAACGTACCAGACGAACTTCAACAGATCCAACACCGGGCCCCGAAAGCCACTTGGGCTTTCTATACAAACCCACGAAGACTATCAGAGGATAGTGCACATGGGATTCTGAAGCAACTCTTGACATACCAGAATTAACTTCTGTCGTGCCCTTCCAGAAGACACAGTGACCTGATATCACGCCTTACAACACCTTGTTTTGTTTTCACGAATACTTGTCTCACATGGTTATCTGGTCCTGGGAATGCATTGGTTACTATGCCTTTCGGCCAAACACCCCGAGGAGCTGATGTGTCACAAAGGAGTACGACGTCCCCTACCTGTAAATCACGTGAGGCAGTAAACCACTTGTGATATGCTTGCAATCCGGGAAGGTATTCACGTCGCCACTGCTTCCAAAACACGCAAGCGAGATGTTGGGCTTGCCTCCAACCCTTAGTATAACGCTCTGACAATGTAACTTCGTCATTTAGAAAACCCCAATTCGACCGGAGCAATAACAGATCATTCGGTCTCAGCACCTTCGGATTTTGAGGATCATCATAGATAGGCACAAGTGGACGGTTGTTAATAATTTGTTCTACCTCTACAATGTAACTAAGCAGCGCCTCCTCGTGCATAACCTGCTGGTGAGTGACTGAAGTAAGTACCCGCCGTATTGTTCTTATCATTCTTTCCCATATTCCACCTCGATGGCTGGCTTCAGGTGGGTTAAAGTACCAGTCAATTTTACGAATTAGTAAACAATCCGCAATCTTTCTTTGATCCAAAGCTTGCAGCCTCTTCTTCAGCTCTGAATCTGCTCCTACAAAGTTGGTGCCATTGTCGCTATATATGGCATCCGGAGCACCTCGTCTGCCCACAAATCTAATAAGTGCCATCATGAACGAATCAGTTGACAGTGAGTGGGCAACCTCCAAATGGATAGCACGTGTCTGAAAACAAGTAAATACACAGCCGTAGCGCTTGTGTTCGCTTCTACCTATCTTCACTTTGAACGGACCAAAAATAGTCCATCCAGTATACGGAGTGCGATACATCATCAGCAGTCATTCTATTTATTGGTAATGGAACCATTAGCTCGCTCACACGGTTTCGAAAAAAGTAATTTGCATCTGTAGCACTTATTAATCACGCGCCTGACAGTCGCCATCCCCTTTAACAACCAAAATTTCGTCCGAATGGACGCAAGTACATGTGTGGCACCCATGTGACCTTCCACCTCGTGGTAATGTTTAACTATGAGCATGCCCAAATGCGGCAAGCATTGCACGAGCTCAGCCAGGAGCTCATAAACGTCTACGTTAAAACTCACACAGCTAACGTTCAGGTAGCTACAAATCACAAACAGACAGTCGAGCATCAAGTCAGAGTAAGCCGAGGTGTGCGGCTTTCGCGGCGCCAATTCACTAACGGTCTTTACTTCACAGACAGTTCAGTTAAACTACAGCATTTCAACCATACAAATCCAACTCTATCACCCCCAGATTTACAAGCGTAACATAACCAGATGTAAGTTACTGAATGAGCCTTTTAGTTGGGATTACCAACGAGTACTCAGGATTTTGGATCGCTGCATTTCGAAGCCATTTACACTGAACGGTAACTTTGTCATTTGAGTTACGTCGACAGTTATCTTCTGAACCTTAAAGCCTACTTTATTCACGATGGCGCACTCACGTTTCAATTTGCTGTTTCGACAGAGATTTCTTATTGAAAAACTGCTCAACGATGAGTCCGCGGTCACCATATGATCCATAGTCATGAGGTTGGTGACGAGACTATATTCCACAATGCAAAGCATAATTAATTAGATATTAGGAGAAATATACAGCTAGGTTCCAACCGAAAAATGTAACGTAACAAATAAACTCCTTTTCACTGATTCATCATCAGATTGGGTGAATCACATTTGTTTCATAAGTTTACAAGGAAATCATTAGTGTGGTATACACAGAACAAACGATTTAATGAATCAACTCAAATCAGCATCAGGTTGTAATCACGAACCTACTTGAACAAAAGGTCTTGGAAAGCTTACAAGGTGGGGTTCTGGCAGGGTCACAATTGCCCGCTTCCCATCGGACGTTAAAGATGCAATTTGTATAAATTTAGAAAATCATACGAGGTTGATGAACATTCGGACTACCGCAACGTTAATTTTATCCAGATTGTCTGTTGCGTTATCATTGAATAAAACATACAAATCATGTGTAGACCACTGGAGCAACAGTTCTGATCACACATGAACATGCAATCCAGCCTAAACATAGAAACGAAGTTCAGCAAAGTAGAACCAAGTGATTAGACAAGCAGATGCGCTGCGTTAATCAGGTGACATAGAGTTGCAAGAGCAAACTATGCTTGGGCGTTTTCGGAACCAAAATTCAGCAATAAGTAGTCACATGAAGTTTGAATAAGACTGGACAGTCACCGTATGGGCAAAACAACTGAAAATTACGCGGATAATACATCAGGTGGCTCTAAAACATAAGCAGAGAAAACGGTTGGTTTCTAGTTGAAAACGCGCACGAACGTAAATGAACTGACGAGTCTGTATTTTGTGAAGCAACAAGTATACTAAATTCCTTGACGAATTGTTGAAGAACCTCCTTGTTCTGTCCGGAAATGCCTCATTTCTGGGTGAAAATGATTTCGTCCTGCCAGAATAAACAGAAATTCCCAGAACAGTGTACAGGTAACCTTCACTATCACGTTTACCTGTCCGGCCTTTATTTCGCCACGCTCATTGGTGACTTAGTGAACATGACTACTGTTTTCAGGAACCGTCCTCCAGTCTTCTGATTCGAGATTATTTGTAGGTCGCCGTGCACTGTACATGTGCCCCACACTTTTCTTCCCATTCTACGCGTCTTTGAACGGTGCAAATCGACTTTTCGCACTTGAAGACTGATGTAACTGGGGAACAATTAGGGGGATCAGTCACGTTATTCGTCGGGGTCAAGATTCCTGTTTTGTCTGTCTGAAAACGGAAAGTTTTTTTGCTTTGTCAAGTGCTATCTATTCCGTTATCAATTCAGCGTATTAACTTCGACATTTATAACACAGATTTCTTTATTTTTGAATTTATAAGGAGATAAAAAATAATTTTTGCTTTGCGCATGAGTCAATACATTTACTAAAATAAAAATGAATCTGAGTTTATACCACAAAAGCGAACTAAATGATGCAAACCTTTGCCTGAACTGTGGAAGTTTATCATACAATTTTTCCGAAACAGACGTTGATTACGTGTTAAACAGGATGGACATGATATGATTGGATTGCGGTAGATTTTCGCAAATGAGGGTGAGAGAGAGAAGTGTAAACAAAACAAACAATTTCTGTAACGAAGACCCGGCAGTGTCAGGCAATATTCGATCGGCAAACATGTCGCGTGCTAGAAAATGCGTTACTGACGAATGAAACGCAAAGTTGGTGTTCGTTTCGAAATAAGCTAATCGAAACTTCTATTTGCCTGAGAAGTGTGTGATTAAATGTCTTCACAGTTTACGACAACTTCAATATTAAACTTTGTACCAGTACTCAAACATGTTTCTCAGCTGTGATGCATCCGCTGCCTCTCGCTCTTACCGAATGCTCTCGCCTCACCGAACCAGTGAGATAAGAACAGTTGATGTTTGTTTATTCATCCATATCCGAATGGAACAGACCGATTTGATAGCGCTCAGACATAAAAAGCGTAGCGTTAGCTTCTCAGTGTAACAGGCAGGTTAGATAAAACCGGTGGTTTTGAACTGACCCAGAAGTCCTGATAGAGACGTAACTGATTGGGAGCTAAAAGGTTAATTAAGTATGCCTCTCGCAAAGATCGGGCCACAAGACCACCATTCACAAACAGTTGTGATCGATAGTCTGACTGTGATAGTTCAATTGTACTCCATTTGAGGTGAACAGCACATTGATCGATATTTGGGAGCGCCTGAATCAAAATGCGAATATCAGTTGTAGCATGGATATGCACATCTGCTGAGCCTTAACAAGACATATCCTTGAGTCTGCGGCTGAACTGCCTGTTTATATTGCGATTTTCGTTTGAATGAACTCTCTACCTATCCCGTCCTTCGTAAGAAAATGAGAATCTCACGAGAAATCAATGGGATCTGTGCGAAGAAAGCAGACAGTGGCAAAGTGATATCTTAAGGTGTAAGATGTTTTTTTACATCAAACAAACCGCTTCTTAATCAGTTGAACACTGTTTTCGTACAGAGCAATTAGAAGAAGTTGGAAGCAAACAGTCCACAGGTGGCTATTTGGAAATGACTTTGTAGTGTCTGAAAAATGACTCCCAATTAGTGGGAGAACTTTTATACGGCCGGGCTCGAAGAGGATAAAATTTGTGCATCCTGACATTTCGTTGAAGCTCATCCGTATTGTGTATCTGTGCGACAACCAAAAGTTGATTTCCAGACAATTGTGGTGACCGCACCTCACAAAAACCGAATTATCGTGAGCCAACACAGCTGGGTAGAAAAACTCACGATAAACCGAAGCCCAAACCCCATGGATTTTGGCACAAATTACCAATTACCGACACCTTTTTCGAATCAACCTACACAACGACAGAACCGGAAATAATATTGACCTTAGTTACCGTTTGATTGTCAACAGTCCATCTGGGGTCAGGCCGAACGTGCTTACTACTGAAGGAGATAGTGATTGTTCTTCGCAAAAATGTATTTAACGTTTGTGTCACACGTTATGCGACTGGTGAAAAAGTCATAAATGAATTCATCTCACACAACACACATCTGTCAAGTAATATTCCTATTAGTTCCCAAATGGCAAACCTCGCATTGTCCACGTACAAAAGGCTGGTTGCGGGATAGCACGTCGTTTTAGATTACTGATGAGTAGTCGGGGATTTGGTTAATTTCAAGTTGAACATCACCCACAATTGATCGCAGCTGTCGCATTCCCATAGACTTTCCAGTCGGCCCCTTTCGAAAAGAAGCACTAGACTCGAGTTTCGCTCTCATTAGAGCTCGTCAGTAGTGCATATCCTTGCCACTGCCGGGACTAGAACTCCGGCCTTGCTTTTCATGAGGCAACCGTGTTTACCACTGCGCCATTGACCTCACATTAGGCACGACCGAATTATCATATGTGAACGCTCAACCACTTTCGCTTGTGAGTAATGATCAGGTTGCCCGATCGTCTCGAGAGGAGACACAGTTACTGTCTGTTAACTCCAATCGATAACCCCGCGATTAGGACTTCCTAGGCAGGTCGAAATCTCCGATCTCATTAAACCTGCTAGGCGAAAGTGGTTGAGCGTTCACATATGATAATTCGGTCGTGCCTAATGTGAGGTCAATGGCGCAGTGGTCAACACGGTTGCCTCATGAAAGCGTGGTCGGAGTTCTAGTCCCGGCCATGGCAAGGATATTCATTATTGACGAGCCTAACGAACCCGTGGTCTGTTGAATTCAACGTCCACAATGCCGATGGACATCAAGAATGAGAAGAATCAGGCCTTGGGTCTTTGTTACACTGCACTTGATATAATGAATATTGGAGACTTTCAATACAGTATGTTCTCCCATTGCTTGCGATTCGGTGGAAGGCCTTAACGGGAGGTAGTAACAGTGACGACGTTTCAATAAGTTTACCAAATATTAGGAAAGTGTGCACAAGAGATGGGTGTGAAGAGAGAAAACGTATGAGAGGCTGCCTGATTGAAAAAGTCTCTGAGATGTTAAAGGATACTGCACACAAGACTTGACATACTTACTGGATTGGTCGCCTGACAAGATTAACTGAAATGCCAATGGAAAATAAGACTGTGCTAGCGTTGATGTTAACCGATGACGTAATGCACTGCACGAGTCACCACTGAAACTGTTAGGTGTTAAAGTGATATTACTGATAAGTAGTAGGACGAATTAAGTAATTTAGTTAGCGGTGTTACTGTACCGTTTTTGATAAACTTTGTGACCTAATTCACGTGCCATCCCAGGTGAAAAAATGTTTAGTTGATCGGACATCTGTTTTTTGTGATTGACCATATGGACATAAGTACGGAAAGTCATACTGGTTAGCTCAGAGCTGTCTATTGGGAATCAAATTTAAAAGTGTAGTTAAAACCACATCAGATATTTAGCACATCTCCTTAAGCTTCTGGTCTGTAGAACACTGCCTGGCACCGACGGAAACCGACCAAACATGTTGGTTCAACTTGCCGCGATTCAGCGTCCGTGAGCAGGCCCCGCCTACTTATACCTTGAAGCGGCAGCTTAATGTTTCCACGTATGAACGAGCACATTCATGTTAACAGTTAGTTGCCCGACCTGGCTTGTTCAGCAAGCACAACAGTAGATCGCCATCCACGTACAATCTTACCCCATTGTGTTATCTCTCATATAGCTTGAAACACGTAATTTGTATCAGTTCACAAAGTCAGTCTAGTTCACATCCATCCTCATCCAGTCATTGTCCACGAGCCCTGCCTGTTCGTTAAGACTGTTCTATTTATCGGTTGGACTCATATGAATGACTATTTATGTAGTGATAAGTAGCGAGAACAGGTGATGGCTATACCTCGTACATAGTTCACAAATGATTAAAACTTTTGCAATCGCGTAAATGTTCCAGCCAGTCCCTTCCGAAGAAAACCACAATGATCCAGCTTTGCTGTTGTTAGAACTCGTTCATGATGTACACCCTTACAACGACCGGAAGCTGAACCCCAGCCCAAGTTTCCATGAGTCATCCGTGTAGATCACACCCTAGTCATAACCGGGTTATTAAACCCACATACTCAGTCACATTCGTTTGGGACAATTGTTGAGGTTTCGCGATCGTCCTAAGAGAAGTCACAGTAACTGTCCTGTTTGCCCCAATAAATGAACCCCCACCCCCACATCCGACAATCCCCTTGGTTCACGGCATAACCTGTAGTAAATGCGTCGTCTAAACAGGTGGGTCCCAACCCCTGGTTGGTGTGACATGAATAAAATCATGAAAACTAATGTGTGCAGCGTTTGTTATTTGCAAACTTGCATACCAACAGTGTGTTTGACGACCAAATTAGCTCATCCTTCCGAATAGTCCGATTTGGGAATGTGGCAGGTCTGTTTGATGCGCATTCTGGAAATTGCAATATGTTGTGTCAGTCGCAAAATTAATTCAAAGTGTCACGTGTTTCAACTCAATTCTGGATTATTGCTGAGACAGTTTATGAGGGGAAGTAGTTGGGGCAAAGTGAATTTATCGAAACGATATTGTTCGCTGGTTAACTTCTGATCTAGATGTCATGTGCCAGCATCGCACACTAATGCACACTATCCAATCAGGGAAGTCGGTATTGCTTTTAATGGCGGGAATCAGCAATGCCTACACAGAGACAGTTTCACCTGACGTTCGATTAATTCTACTCAAGTCTTACTGTAACATCGATTCAGATCGAAACTTTTGACGTCAGTAAGCAATCTGACACTATAAAATATAATTCTACACACTCCACACACTTTGACACGTTATACGGAACAATGTTATTTGGTGACAGTCATGTTATCTACCTTCGACATTTTGATTAAAAGGACGTGCCAATTGTTTATTGTTGAATATCATGCAACATCCCGCATTTGACAACTAGTTTGCTCGGAATTCGTC
>LOND01008251.1:0-11061 GCA_014220965.1 Paragonimus kellicotti | reverse complement strand
TTACACTCATTTAAGTAGACCGTTCTGTCACATCAGTCTTGAAACAGGATCGGTCAACCCCTTCCGTTTTCTAGGTGTAAGCCTGAAAAGACGTCAAGATGAAACTTTTCAGCGCTCGATTCATCAAAGGCAACATAGACTGGACAGTACATACATTTTAATAGCTTTGTGCTACCCAAACAGAAGTGTTGACCTGTTTGATGTCTTATCTAGTCAGGCACACGCAAAGAAAAGTCTGATCTACAGAGACAGTAGAACAAGACCTGAAACTAATCGCTAATGTGCTAAAGAAAATGGCTGTCGCGATTGTTTTACAACCTGGAACACAACCGCTATTAAGGACGTATACGTGATCCGTTTACCAGGATGGAAAAGAAAGCCGTCTTCATCCGTCTACCATTCAAGAGTGATATAGTGACAGAAAAACTCAACAGCAAAACGTATCGAGGTTTGGTGCATCTGATCAGGTTATAATATTTTTATTTGAACCAGTTCAACAACCCAGTCTGTGGTATCGATAGAGTAGAAACATTACTCAGTAGACTAGTAGCTACATATTACCTTCAGTCATCTAAGTTCAGATGCAACAGAAGCTTTGTTATGCAAGTCAGTCGTATAGTTCACTGATGCGAAAACTGTTTTGGGTTAGGACCCTCGTTAACGGTATCACCCACTTTGTTGTCTCAACATGACATCACTATCCCATGCCCTCAATCTGAATTAAATGGAGAACGACATATCAGGAATGACCAATTACTCCCGTATTTAGTACCATTAAGCAGTAAAATAATATATAAATTCAAAGACCAGTATGATAGACGAGTTCGATTCACAGATAACAATTTACCAGTAGCAAGCTGAAACTCACTCAGAAACAATAATGGATCGTCATATTTAGAACGCTTAAGTATCCCTTTGCCAACCCGTTCAGTTTCGTATTACCACCCATCTACGTACTTCCATTGTACTTCGTGGGACGATACAGTCCAGTCTTTCTCACTGAAATTATATTCAAAAACGAAGTATGTCGTTTCATGCGGTCTAAGACTAAACATTCGATATTTTTCTCGTAAAGATTCCCATTCACTCATAGAACACAACATTGGTGAACAGTTGTTTTCGATAGTTCTTCATCAGATCAATCCGGTTGCGCATGTTCAGCGCAATTAAACCCAATATAAGGAACAGCTTCATTGATCCGTGTAAAATGGTGCGAAATCCTAAACATACGGGTTAGGACAATCAAGTGACGAGCCGCCGGTGACTGTGGCAGTCCTGTTCGTTCGGACGAGATATCTCTTAACTGAACCAGATAGATGCAGCCCGTTCATGTGAGAATGAACTCTCACGCAATGCAAGCCAACTGAAACACCTTTATGAGGCTATTGACAGAACAAGAGCGTAAGGACTGTGATGACTACGTGCAGAAAATCGCTAACGAACAGGCTCCCAAAAAAGCGGTCGAAATTAATTAATGGTCTTGATGACGACTGTCTGCTTGGAATTTTGTACCCTATTATACGGACCAACAAAATTTTATTTAGTATTGGTTTAGTTTTAGTTAATGTATGCAAATTTATTGGTCAGAGGACGAATTATCGAAAACACTCTGTTCGTCACTGTTCGTTGCTTATTCGTTCTTTGTTGTTAGCTGATGTAATGAATAAGCAAGTAAACACAACAGTAAGTTGCAAATGAGACTCCTCGTTTACTTACTTTCGTTACTTCTGTTTCCTCGAACAAGTAATATTCGCCGGGTTTTTTTATGCACGGCCATGAAATAAATTCACGCGGATCCAATCCGTTTTCCCGTTCTTTTTCAACCAAACTACTAACAGAATGTAAGTAGTCTAGTAGACGATGTCATCCGTTTTGCCAGACACTGAATTGTGGTTACGTTGCAGAACATACAAGACTGCCCTGGAACATCCAGCCATACTTTGTTTTCCTCTGCAGCTGGGGTCAAAGCTGCTCGTATCTTTTTAAAACTCCCTCATCCATACCGTCAGTCAAAACCTGAACCTTGCCTGACCCCAAAAATCGCCCTATAAGAATCTCGAAAGCTATACGAGCAACAGACAATGTGATGTTCGCAACGGATGATTGTGAACACAACATGCTTCGGGTTTCTGCAAATTCTTTAGTTGTGCTTAATGCCAAAGAATACGAACGGATTATTTCAACCCGCCTTTTCCAAACGGCCTGTACCCCGCAATAAAGTTATCAGGATTAGATAACACATGTATCTGCAAGTAGTTTAGAATGTGGTGTCGCTAGAGAGACAACTCGAAGGTTAATTCAGCTAGCGTTCTAATCCCCCTTGATGCCATCAGATGTCAGCATTACGTCACTCTTATCTGCTGACCTAGCACAAACTACCCCTATCTGAAATCCATGGATGTACGTGAGTTTTCGTGCGCTTCAGCACCTAGTTGGTCAATTGGGAACATCCGCTCTCGTGGTGACTTATCAATAATCGCTGCAATATCTGATCAGCGAACGAATAGTTGTGAAAAGTTTATGCGAATTATCTCGACTTCGGTTATACCGAAGGTTCTAAGGTCCACTTTGTTTTATCTAAACACTGTAGTCAAGGCAACATGTACTAGAGAAGCTCAGAAAGTATTTTGTGCAGGACAGAAGCGTATAAATCCACTCTTCGCTCTTAGCCGAATTCTTCGGCAGTATTATTCACATCACAAACCAATAATTACATCTTGTCTCCATTAGAATTGCTGAAAGTGTTTTCTACACAAGGTACTGTGGAAAACTTATGCAGGCTCAACGTTAGTGCTCTGATCTCATAGTGTAACCATATCTAGTCAATCTGTTACTTTATTAATCTACATGATAACAAGGTCAACTTTATCATATATACGATTTCCGATGAATTAACCTACTGAATCATAGATTAAGAAAACGTCGACGAACCTGTTTTCGAACAGTTCGTCAACAGGTCACATAAGAATGCTAAAGGTTAAGTAACAACTGTTGATTGAAATATGAAAATGACGCTGTTACATTTAGACAACAAGAACGCAACCGAATAAGTCCAATCCATCACCTACTGTTGAAGTGGGTACTTGATTGCAGTGTGACCTCATTAACCATTGGTTTCCCGTTTAACCTCTTCATGATTCCCCTGTAAAATGTGTGATATAAATGTGATGTATTTAGCCTGATGATGAATCAACTGAAAACGAGCTTGTTCGCTGCACAATATTTTTCATGAGAGTAGCGGACAGTTTGCTTTTCCTCATGACTACAACCCTTGTTGATTATACATTTGATACTTAGATGTTTAATACACGGACCTAATTCACAGTTGATCCAAGCGTTTGCATTCAACCAGGCTTTTTGTCTAGTGCGTTTCGATAGTAAACACAAGCCTCGAGTATCATCCCTACTACCGCTCACTAGCCGTACACATCTTTGTCCCTACCAGAGGTTTATACTGGCCCTATTGATTGCGAGGCAAGCTCGTCAGTTCAACAGAATCATCATATCCAAACATGCACCCACGATCTCTTGGGAATAGCGTTCACCTTGCCAGGCAATTATATCAGAAGACTAAACGAAATCGCCCAATTGGCCGAACTGAGCACTATTCATAAAAGATTGTGGTTCAGCATTTGGATATGCCGATTCGATTATGACTATTATATGGTTATTGACGTTGTTGTCATCACGCTTGTCTGACAGTCACTACAGTCGGGGCACAACTTCGAGTCAGAACGGTGATGTGCGCTACACACGAACTCTAGTAAGCACTAAACTTCAATCCTGTGTTTACTTTCGAAATAGACTAAGTAAGACACTTACTTGACGTGAACGACTACGGCTCGTTGTGGAGGTAATACTGTTATGTTAATCAAAAGGATTATTCCGGGGATTAACCCACTTAAAAAAAGGCAAAGGGTTTATTGAAAAAAATAACTTTTTGACCGTTCATTGAGAGAAATGAATTGGTCTCAGTATAAGCTATTACAGTGGGTCATCTAGTTAATGAACCTTGTCTGACTGTTTGACATTTTCATCTGCCCTGTTAACCTCGTGAAGTGCATTTGGAAGCCGCTGACGATTTAAAATATAAATTTCATAAAACGAGCCAAAAAAATTCATGACAATATTCCATAAGTAATCTGCCCGATTAAGTTCTAGTCAACTCACCGCTCAATCTATCCCAAAATCTTTACAAAGTAAAATAAGTGATCTTCATTCTATATGAAAATAAAAACCCCTACTACTCATCAGTAATCAAAATACCGCTCAACAAGTCAATGATTTCTGTGATTTCAACTTGGAGAGAAGTCCTAGTCGAGGGGTCATCGATTGGAGTTAACAGACAGTAACTGTGTCTCCTCTCGAGACGATCGGGCAACCTGATCATTACTCACAAGCGAAAGTGGTTGAGCGTTCACATATGATAATTCGGTCGTGCCTAATGTGAGGTCAGTGGTCAACACGGTTGCCTCATGAAAGCGTGGCCGGAGTTCTAGTCCCGGATATGCANACTAAATCATACTTAATAGAACTGGAAAACACTAGTGGATATTTTAGTTTTCGTATGTAGAAGGAAGGCTAGCAGTATAGTGAACATCCTGTGCATTGACTTACCACAATAAAACAAGGTAACCACACTTTTATGATAAACAGATGTGATGTAGAAATGCTGGTTTGTTTTCTAATGTATCACACACATTCAGATGTCTTTCTAAAAATGGATGGTAAGGACTGATTGTTGAGCATTACTAATTGTTTACGCAGAAAAAATTGACCACGAAGACAGTTTCCAGTCATTTAACAGAAGGCCTTCTAAACAGTAGGCGAACATTAGGACTACTGTGGAAAACTGCTAGTGTGCACAAACTTTGCAATCACATTCTGAAGTGACGACGGAGAGTCCAGATACCCTATATTAAGCCTCAGCAGTTTGGTTATAGTACAACCCCAAGAAGAATGATCGGAGCATCTTAATACAGAAGTCCAAAAGATGCCCACAGAATCTGCTGGACTCCACTGTTATATGCAGTCTATCAAGGCAGCTGTAAGCCTCTTGATTCTAGCAGATCAAGACGGACTGTTGGTAGCCTACTGAGATCAATCTGGTTCCATTACTTAACAGATTAATAATCAACAAAAATGTACAACTTGCAATTAGATAGAATATGTACACGGAAGTCAACCGTTAACAATTGATGTCTTGTAAAGTGGTAGCACAAACAATTAAACTGAATGTTATAAAAACAAACATATAAGATCTCATACGTCATTACGAGGACATCCTGGATGATTATAGTCAACTCTCGATACGCCCAGCCATCCGTGGCACGAGGGTAGTGTGATTGACAGAGTACTAACGTCCCATCAGGCGATCGGGATTCGAGTTCTCGGACCGTCGTCCTATCACCACATTATGCGTGAAACATGTGGCAATCAAAGATTATTTCCCACTTAGTCTGTCGAGAATCAACAATGCCTAGGTATTTACGATAATCATCGCGAAATGTTTGATCTCCATTTATGTAATGAATGGAAGGACAGACAATAGGATTAGTGGGCCGATGACCCTTCGGTAACAAAACGAGACGTTCCGACATTCGTCAAGATCAAAAAGGTGGTTTTCAAAACTAAGACGGGGGAAGAATACGATTGTTGATTTCATCTGTTTCCAAAAGCAATATTGGTTGGAAAGTTTATAGACATATACGTTTACTTACCGGGCGTGTGGGAAACGTAAACCGAATAAAGAGTTATCGATAAAGAATGACATCCTAAAAGATGCCCGTCTTGTCTGCGGTCAGAATGATCACATGATCAGGTAAGATATCTAATGTCTGCAATATAGGCTTGAAAGCGCGACAAAACCTAACTGTTACTGAACACACCGAATGCGCTACTGTTATCAAAAGAGCAAATGGTTACCATTTTTATCGCCACCTTTTGGAAGCACCGATTCGATAATATCTTTACTTTGACCAACAGAGAAATGACTATTATGCTCGCCTTGCAAGCAAGAAACCGATATCCCAGTCCATCTAGACAAGAAAGTCTGCTGGCAAGCGCAACATCAAGTTGCTTTTCCCCCTAGAATAGGCTGTGTAATCGACCCATTCGACTATATTAGATTTATCGTACCTAAACAGCAAATTGCAAGTGGCAATCTTGGTAATAAATCAGCTGTAAGTGAATGTGATAGATTGTCATCATATTCTACGCCGTTCTTCTTTAAGCCCATAATCCAATATGACCAGTTGCATCCTTCTTGGATTCATCAGAAAGAAATTGATCGAGACTTCGTATTAAAGGCCACCACTTCTATAGGCAACATCTGGGAGATGACCTTCAGGGTGACTAAACAGCTTGCTCTGGTTATGATGTTTGAAATGATGAAAGTCTCTTTCGACACTGAATCACTGATCGACAACACACTCTAAACAATCTCTCTTTCTTGTTTCATCAAATAGAGTGATCTGACCGAGTATAAAGGTAGCAACCCTCTTCCTACGAGCCGAACCTCTTAGCTGCCTTACTGCCGGAGCTTGGGGTTACCTTACCGTGACGGTCAGTGTGTTTTGGATGTGCCATGTCAACATCTCTATAAGCGAAAAAACACTTAGGTATAATCAACACCACAACGTTATCTTTAGAAATGCTGAGTGACGCGCAGGTAAATCGCATCCCAAAGGACGAAGTAAGTTGGGTCGGCTGCTATGGCACTACTAACGATGTAAATAATTGAATAAATGTTACAACAAACTTCAATTAAACACGTTCATAAACAGTGTAACAACAAATGTGCACCAACTATTGGATCGTCGTTTTGGTTACGCGCTCAATCGCTTGACCCAAAACCGAGAAAGAGAAGTTTATTGACAGAGCGAGTCAACATTAGGCCACAAGAGCTTTAAGTTTGCAAGACGAAACAATCACCATACATAGCAGAGTGCATCAAATGAAACGGTCATATATGGCAGTCAGGGCAGTCAGGGACAGCAAAAAGTAATGCGAGAAAATACAGTCCAGATATCGCACAGGCATTCGACCGCACACCTGCAATCTGACTGGCTGAGTGGAGCCATACCACCACCCACGACCATACCATCCGAAACTGGGTCACTCAAAAGATATGGCGTGACATGCCTTGGCTAATTCGTTAGGAGATACACATCCTGACGCCAACTGAGCTCCGCAGGTCCGGGAATGCAAGCAACAACGAGCCTTCGGTTAAGGCAAGCAAGCAAATGTGAAGCCTGCAATTTGTGGGAACGCCCTCACAAAGTGTCACACCAGATTCGATGAGTTACCCAGCGGCAATAATTCATAAGACAACGAACAGCGCAGTACTCTATATATCGCCACGACTGAGGAGCAAGAAAATGTACAGCCAGCAAGCTCTGTTGTGAGCGCGGAACGGAAAAGTGTAGAAGTTCTACGCTAGCTGAAATAGGGCAAACAGTTGGACTAAATAAACAATCCTCGTCAGGAAGCGTCAAATTGTACAACAAAATACTGATAAAAATCATGCCATTCTAAGAGGTTACTACAAAATCGGTCCTTGGAAGGTGCATGCATGTAAATTAAACGCATATGGGCCATCCACTGGAAAACAGCACAACTAAAGATGAATAGGGCCAGACCCGTAAGTGTATGCATTTGACGTCTTGGCCCCAGGTAAGTGGCAAACAAGTAAAAATCATCTTGATCATTGCTTGGATCATTGCTTGGACTGAAAAAACCAATAAGGGATTTGAGATAACTGTGAGAGGTTACCAAAAGGATTGGGAAGTGAATTACTTTGATCAGCGAGAGTATGTAACATTAGAATGTAAGGGATTTTTCATCCAGTGCAGATAATCCGTATAACCTCACTGTTTTGGCAGTGGCCATACAACCATCAAATCGAGGTATATGTCTATACAAAGTATGTGTAGCAAAGTAATGGCAGACGAGAGGGTAATAAATGCAGTAATCATATTTAAATACTAACCATTTCTGCGTTCATTATTTGTGACACCTGAGTCACAGATGATATGGTAACTTGATGAGTAATAGGGCATTTTGATCTTCTATGATTATCTGCCAGCTGTAACTTGGAGAGATTCTATATGGCCGGCAATTGTCGGAGTTAACTGTAGAGTTACTGTCATTCATCTGAAGTGATCAGAAACCTCAACTAAGTTACTGCAAACGGAGCGTGACTGGTCGTTTGCACTTGCGAATCCAGCCATACGTAATGTGAGGTCAATGATGCAATGGCTATCACGGCTTGCCTCATGTAAATGTGGCCGGAGTTTTTATCACGGCGATGGTAATAACTCAATGAATTTCGACAAACTCGGGTCTGTGTTACATAATGAAATGATATGCCAGTTAGTTACGTCAGCATAGTGATCTCCTGACCAGAAGTGCTAAATTACCGACGGACTGGGATGTTGTTTGTCCGTTTACTCAGGGAGTTGTTCAGTAATGCGTCGACGTAGGTTCCCGATCGTTTGCCTAAGTGAGCATCACAGTGACTGCAAGCAAAGTGGTAAATGATATGAGATGGAGTGCTTCGTTGCGGTAATTACTGTGCTTATATGATTTACTTGTCAGATTAAAGACAGTATGCCTAGTTCACCAGCCGGCTAGGTTAGTGTGTGTTCGTTGTATTCTATGTTTTTTCCAAGTGCCTAGATCGCCTACTTTGAGCGGTAGGTCGAGGAGGAATGTTTCCTTAGACGCCATATACACGAAGTTTATAGATATTGTTGACCTGCCATGGAAGTAAGTGAATTCTTGTGGATGGCCGTTTGATTGCAACGTTTACAGGATTGGATTCCTTTCATAGGTTGGGCAGTCCACATGGCAGATTTGCCTGTAAGGGTTGCACAAAGTACGCATCTATCCCCGCTCATAACCAACTGACTCTGAACACGGAAACTTGAAGTACTCCCCATTTGAAGTTAGTTTAAGATATACTGTGCATTTAAATGTTATTCCTATTAGCTTTGTTATAAAAGTGTCCAAAAATGACGGATAACCTTTTTATGCCTCTTCGTTGTCAACTAAAACCTTCGGATTAAGCAATAGTTATGTGAATTTTCAAAAGCTTCATATGATTAGAGTGAATAGAAGTAAAGCTATCGTAAATATACCGCTTAACAAGAGTAGTAAGAATTGTGCTATCCAAGAACTGCCTGGCAGTCTTTTCGAAAAATATCGTTACATAAAAACGAGCTGACTGGTCTCCATTTTATATGAAGACTGGAAGAACTAACAGCTGTGACATAAATTGCTACTAATCAGGACTATGAAGCAACCATTGTGAATTAGATAGCTTGACAACTGATCACTGGATTATTTTATAAGGCAGTATAATTCATACATTTCGTAAACAGTGTGTTCTCTAAGCAAGACATGTCGGAGACGCAAAGTGAGGAAGGAAGTGCAGACAAAGCAACAGCCTGGAGGACACTAAAACAACGTTTTGCCAGTGCAAAATACAAATTGTACACAATGAATTTCCCTAATCCTGTGAATACATAAAGGGTAGTGGGTTTAGTTCGCACAATTCGAGACACGTTATCAAAAGGTCTTCTTTGGTACACTGAATTAATTGTCGTAATTCGAGAATTAGGCTTGAAAAAAGAAGCGTATAACTGTATTGAAAACTTCTCATAGACGTTAATAGTTGATAAGCAGTTTGCTTCATGCTGTTAGTTGACAGCATGTAAATAAGGTCATATTAAAAACCCTACAAACTGCGGTAAAGGGGATTATGAGTCTGAAAGACCGTGAACCATTTTGATTTCATTATGAGTCTAATATTTTGTCACTCACCAATTAGTTGTCTCTGGGGTAAAACTAGTGAAAAAGTGAAGACTGTGGCACTATAAAAACTGGATCATGTTCCCTTAGAGGTAAAAGATAAATCCTATCTGGCTTAGACGCATTGAAATACCTTGACCTAAAAACTTCTTTGAGCACAGTACTGAATTGCTTTTGTCCGTGTTTTCTCACAGTTTTATAAACATTTCCCCAATTTTCGAATTCTTTAGCGGACCACTGAGCTTTCAATATTCACCAAACGTCGAAACAATCTCGGTTTCCAAGAAACGCACAGAAATAAATTTGATTCGGTTTGGTAGTTTAAAACCTAGTCAAGCAGATGACGCTTTGAGCGTTGTCTTGGCGCCTGTTGTCTAGTCGGGTGATCAAACTATACTCTAAACCATCAAGCAAGTACTCAATCCTTCAAATTTAGCCCAGAGAATTCGAAACTTTACCCAACTCAGTTTGTTTTAAAACTGAAAATTGAATAACGGTGTTCACTGCCATCGACTACTACCAGATCTTCCGAGAACTGTTGAATTCGTACGGTATCCAGACAACAGTAAAGTTTTTCTAAATCACGGTCATTTGAACAACGGTTTACGTCACGTCTCAAACAGTTCTACATGTCTTCAATCGAATGTTTATTATATGAGCACCCGAGCTATGGCAGGCGTTCAACAACATATAGATCAAGAAGAGTGATAGATCACACATGTTTGTGCAGTAGGACGATCATTCGATTGTTATTACGTAACGTAGACAACAAAAAAAGAAAGTGGGAACTTTCTAAGTCTCACTGTCGAATTTAGAAGTGAGGATGGTCAGTACATTATGCAATTTTAAGTTAATGATTGCTTTTATGCAGACGAACCTTTCGTTTCGCTGAAACGAAATAGTGATGAACCCTGGTGTAAGTTACAGATGAGTTGACGAGAACTTAGATGAATTATAATTAAACTTCAGTCATATTGAATAGCAGCATCCGTAGTAATATAAAAGGATTGTCAAGTCCTCTTTGGAAAGGAGCTCTACATTCAAGGTAGGTTCTTATGACAATGCGAATCCGAGTTTAAATCCGTGCCGTGGCAAGGATGTATATTTGTGAAGTGCTCTGGCAAACCTGCGGCTAAAATTAGTCAAATATTTTCTTTCCAAATAGATAGACCAAAAGCATCTTAGGAATACAAATGTTGTGACTGAATGCTAGTGGTTTCTAACGTAAGATTCAACACAAATCTTTTC
>LOND01008250.1:0-20351 GCA_014220965.1 Paragonimus kellicotti | reverse complement strand
GATGTCCTCGGTAAACCATTTGTCTGCTTTCTGAAATCGTGTCCTCTATCATTCCGTCAACCTATTTCTTACACCGAACAATGTGCTTGATGTACATGAATGTCATAACTCGAGTGAAACGGAAGTTTTTTTTCCGACTTAAAAGTTACCCGGTTGGAAGTTTGCCGTTTATTCCGTGATATCTGAAATACATGACTGTATGGGATAAAACTGGATGGTGCTTAAATCCATCTTTTAGTCCGCTTACGATCTGAACTGGAAAAGTGGGATTATTTTCATAAATTACTTAGAAACAACCTAGACAATTAAACAATACTTCCACTTTAATATCAAGTTATAAGCAACACCCAAGAGCGCTATAACATTTGCCTCCTGAGAGTTCTGATAATCATAAAGCACTAACCGATTAACAAATAAGTACGAGTGTCTGAGGGTTAAAAAGTAAGCAGAGATGAAACAAACATTGGAAAAGTATCAACAACCTCACGCGAAACGTCTTCCTACTGACTGCAACATATTGTCTTGCCTCGAAACATTTCCAACCTGCCGGAAAAATAATTATGAATTCCTAACTTGATAAATGGCACCTACCAACTTTGAAGAGTGGGCTGGTCAGAGCTCACCTAATCCTTGACCAGTTCCTCACCTCGGAACATTGCGGTTACTACCAACCACCAAACACCTCAGGAAACAATGCGCAGTACGCCAGAGGCGCATGCAGCTTTTTTAGGAGCTGCCAAATTATAGAACCTACGAGCATTTCGGATTTGACAGAGAAAAGTTTAATAATGCTGTGGTCGTCACATGATGTCCGGGCGCTATACTGAAGACGGATTTGACTGCTGGTAGACAACCATCACAATGTGTCTATTAACTATCCTATCTGGAACGACGCGTAAGGTCAGTTCAGACAGCAATCACTCATGGCTCTTCTAAAAACGAGCTCAAAAAGGAAAGTTCGGACTCACAGATGTGGTGCTTTTCAATAGTTAAGGCACTAAATTCACTTCCGTGTTCATAACCCCCAACTAACTCAGTTGACCTGAACTACTTGAACCGTCACATACATTGTTCAGTTCATGTTTCGAATCATTGCGATAAGCTGTAAATTTACTAATCGACATCTGGAGACCGGTAGTAGTATTTCAGTGAACAAAGCGCTAAACACCGACTCATTCATGTGCAAAGTAGTACAGAACACAACAGTCTGGAGGATGGAATCGAGTAGTAACTGTATGGAATGTATGGGCTCTCCTGCGTTACGGTAGACACGATGGAAACGCGCATTCTGATTGGAGAGTTGAAGAACTTGTTTATAAGGTTTAGTGAGTATGAGATCACAGAAACATTGTCTAGTGTAGATGCAAAGCGGATTGCAGGATAGGATCATAAGAAACAGTTGTTAAATGTCCACATCGGATTTCGGTTACAGGCTTGAGGTTAAAAAAATGTCATAGTTATACAGTTGACCAGGTAGGCTAAGAACCACACATCTCTACAGCGAAATAGTCATTTTTCTACCGTTCAATCATATCGGGTGGTCTTCGTAAAAATTGTTGCCAGTTGTGCATCTTTAGTGGCTCTAATGAGCAGTACAATGTGAAACAAGAGAACGATCTATGTGATGCAATCACTGGCAGTGCCTCAACATCTGTTATGGTAGAATTAAAATGCAAAAGTAGCGAGCAATTACTGGTTTTTCTCGACAAGTCATAATTGAAAAACTTAGCTCCAAACCACCGGTGACCAATGATGAGATCTTTCAACAATGCAAAGCATTGTTTACGATTATCGTGGTGTATTTCCACCTAGTATTCTGGCGTCTGGCAGAAAACAATACTATGCAAACAATACGTTTAAATTTCTAAAGTGCTAGTTTGACGATCTATATGTTATAGCAACTATCAAGATGTCCTCGGTAAACCATTTGCCTGCTTTCTGAAATCGTGTCCTCTATCATTCCGTCAACCTATTTCTTACACCGAAACAATGTGCTTTGAAGATACGCTACACCTTGCAAACAAACAACCGAGCTGTAAGTGAAAGTAAGGCGTCATCAGCAAGACAGCTTCCTTACGGCTTTCACTGCCCCCACGTCATTAAGTGCACTCACTTCACAGACAACTCGGCCAAACAACGACAACATTCATTAGTTATTTTCATCATGAAACATCGAAGACGATTAGTCGCATAAATACATATCCCGCTCAGTCTTCAACCATTATGATCCCACAATATAGCATAACACCTCTTGATGAATCGCTATTCGAAACGCAGTCAACACATTGATCATCTATCCCTTGATGTGAATCGACTCACGAGGCAGCTAATTTATAAGATGATGTTTCCGTTGCATGAAAGGAGGAGGTCTGTTAGAGTTCAGCTAGCACATAGAACATTCAGTAACGTGATGAGGTCAACTGATTACCTCACGAAAATCATATGATGGACTTTCGCCGCGTAGCCACTCGATCTAAGATTCCTCAAAGATCCGCTCAAGCAGACTAAATTTCACACCGGAACTCCTCAACTGCACACTGTTATAAGCGTTTACCAACTGTCATACTTAACGCAATAGAACAACAAGCCTTCACCTAGTTTTGGTCATGTGACCTGAAACTCTGATAGAATCACACCTTAAACTTGACACGCACATTACACCATCCATTCAGGTGAGTATGAGTTTGGTGCATAAAATCAACTATTAAGCAAATAATATATGCGGCGAATAATACATGCCCCTGATTTTGAAGCTATTAAATCACCACCATTATTGGTTGGTATCTTTCATTTCACTACGAATGTATTGTTCATGCATTACGCACACCCTACTCAACCATACAGGAGGTCGGCAAAAATCGGAAGTCAAACCGTTCAACTGGTTGACGTAAAGAAACACGTCAATGTAAAAATATTAAGTAAGACTTGTCTATATTTCAGTGCAAGCATTTTTGCATATATTTCAAAATCATGTAGTTAGTCATTCATTATGGATGATGGTTTATAACGCTACCTTCTGACAATTATTAAAATATGATCCGTAATGCACTTGGTTTCAGGGAGATGTTTCAAATTTCTCGATATCCTCACGTTATCAAGTTTCATCCAGCATTAATACTTGCTGCTGGTCATGCACTGTGAGCAAGAGTTTTTTGTTCGTTCAACTCTCAACAGATTATTTCCATAATACCGTAATTCTCCTTTGCATGAATAGCTTGATAGAAATAAGCAAGCATATGACGTGAGGCACAATACACATAAATGGCGCTCGTTCAGGATCGGAGACCAGGTGAAAGTAAGAGACTACGGTCGACCAGAAACATCGTGCCCCGGCGCAGGAAAATTTAGAAGGCGGTGGAACGGACCATTTACCGTCACGAACTGCAGGAATACGAGCTTCCAAATTAACCAAGGTCCTCGCGGGCGATGGATCAATGCTGTACACTTGGCACCCTGGCACACTCGCAGCAAGTTCTTTAAAGGAGGGGCGAGTGTGGTGGATTATCAAGCCGGAGGTGAGAGTATTCCAACACTTGGCGGAATACCTCAACGCGGGAGGAGTCCGTCCAAAACCCACAGCGAGCAGATCGGGGACAACGTGGGCGACCGGATGAGTCATCGCTCGACTGGATCGGATCAACGGGCGAGGCATGGCAGGCAAAATAGGATGGATGACCTGATCGGGGGCGCGGTTATTCCAACACTCAAAGGAATATCTCGACACGGCCGCGGAATACAGTCAAAGCCCACAGTGGATAGATGGCGGACAACACGAGCGACCGGACGAGCTATCGCTCAACAGGATCGGATTAACGGACGAGGAGTGGCAGGCGGAAAACCCCCCGGTAGAAGGCGCCGATCACACACGTAAACCGGGCAGAAGTGCACACGACGCGTGAACGGAAACCTGGACGTGTTGTGGACTGGAATGATGACTCATAAACGCGAGCGCATGCGTAGCGTGGTAACTATCGTGTTGGACAATAAAGATTGTTTATTGGACGCCTTCTCAGTGCAATATGTGTTGCCCATGTAGATTTAGAGTAGAATGCTTTTGAATATACAATGTCAAACTCTTCTTTATCACCGGACTAGTTTCAAAATTTCAGCTCCTTTTCCGGCTGATCCTACGCTCACTCACCCTTTTCGTTTGATCCGTATAAGACTTTCTGCTCAGATCTTGCTGTTTCTACACCCGTACTGCCTTTTTGAAAATTCCGTTTCTGCTTCTGACAATTCCGTTAATTTACATCTAATTCGTGTTTCATATGGATGAGCACGCTTCAGTTACAGCTTTCTGCTTCCGCCTTGGTCACCTGACTGACTTTGTCGGGTGTGACTGGATTAATGTTGCTCTTCTCCGAATTCCCCCATTACATAGTATTTATGTTAATTTGACCAAAGTAACTGTGTTCGAATAAAAGTCGCTGTTGGCAGAAAACTATTCCTATGCTTCAGGATTCCCATTGCAACCGGCATATGACTCACCCATGGCATATCACTGTATTGCGTTCCCTCAAATCGCTTTAGTTGCAAGACCTTCACATACTCGGGACTATACACCAAACCGATTAGGTTTACAAGTGATTCTGTTTTTTGTGCATCCGTACTGTCATGTATGGCTTTAAATCAACACCGATGACCATGTATGTGTTTATCAATAGTGTCAAATGACATTTGTATTATATTCTGTAAGTGTTAATGATGGTACGAATTTGTTTTATAAAATGTATAAAGCCTCAGCCTATTTTTCAACATTACGTCGCAACTGCTCAACAGATTTCCTTGTGATATTCACTTCTTCAAGTTTATCACTAACGGTGGCCGTTGCGAACTTGCGAGTAACCTTCAACTAGTTAGCTGCGCTTTATTACGCCTGGATAGCTTTTTCCATAATACCGACTATTAGAGAACCATCTACGGAGACAACACATTTAATACTTAATTTCTGCTTACGCAGATCGGACAGTAACGTCTGTAGCTTTCAACGGAAAATTGTCTTCATCGTCAACGCGAAGTCATTCGATTCACTCGTTTAGAACCTCTCTCAGTGATTTCTGTTAAACCACCAATATTGTGACGGCCAGAAGTTAAAGGGGTGTGCGACGATGTCAACCGGGCTGGACCCAATTTATTCCGCTGAATAACCTCGGATGTATGCCTGTATGGTTTCGGGCGAGCCATCACTGAATGACCATACGTCAGTAACCTTTGGAATCTGATTGGATGTGTTACACCAGGAAAATTAAATTGTGTCTCCGTGTTGGGTACGAAACTACAATGCAAGTGACGTTTTGCGAAAGGCCATCAACAGAACTGTTCAGTGCAGAGGGTTTGTTGAGAGGTATTTAACCGTTTCGTTGGAGCCGAACCCAACATGTTACCCTTATTTTGAATCATTAAAAGAAAGGGTTCTATAGGGGGTTTTGCAAGTAGTCTTAGAGTGGATAACAAGTACAATCTTTTTCAGGCTACTTTGTTGGCATTATAACATATATCTGAGGACGGCAACGTTACCCGAATGCTATGCTGCATTCAGCGTACTTGACGTACATCCTATTTGCGAGTATCATGTTTATATTATCAGATTATGACGAAGATGTCCATTGCGATTTAGCTGGTTGGCTCGGGGAAGATGCGGAGAAACATCCCAAAGAAATAAATGTTTACCCATTAAGGTTTTCTTCAACTGCTAACTCATTCTCACATACTCACATACTTCATCAGTTGGAACAGTAACTCTTCTTTAAAATAAGTCAGACAGGAAGCAATACATGGGAAAACTTCAGGCTATTTTAATCAAGCCGGAAAGACGAGTTGTAAACACGTACGCCGACAAAAAACACTGCGCATCATGTCATTAACTAGTCCTCCGAGAGTTGTTGTGACCTTCGGTGATCAAGCAAATGAGAAAAGTAAACGTTTAGTTTAGATACTGCCAATAGTGTAAACAGTCGACGACAGTAACAGACTGTTTGAAATACGTGCTAACATGCTAAGAACGTTTCCTTAATGCTTACCCCCAGAAGGTTACCCGCCTTGGAGCCCCCGCAAAAGCAGTGTGAGCTAGAGAGTAACAGACACGTTTAAAAACAAGCATTTAGGAAGCATAGTTCAGGGTGGTTAATGGACGAGTGCATGCAAGAACGCCTATGTATGCAACTTTGAGTATGTTAGCTAATGTTAAAGACGAGTCAGTCCGCTTGCGTTATCCAAAATGATTAATATATTCTCAAAGTGATGTTGTCAGAGCCGGTAACCCAACTCACTGAAGACTCCAGGGAAAAAGATAGGTGGTAAACTTTACCTACTATGCCATAGATATACAGGAACTACGAGGAAGCTTCCACGAGAATTCATCAAAGATTTAAATGGCTATCCATCTTTTGTGAGATATACAGGACGACTCAAAATGAAACTCACTCGACTGTAATAGGTCTGCCGTAAACATTACGATTAGTTTGCTATGAAGTTCCGAGCACATCCAAAAAGACAATTGTTTAACGTTATTAGCTTTGAATACTAGGCAAAATCTACAATTCAGTTTTTTGTGTAATGAAGTAATCCTACACTTGCACCAATATTTCAAATGCACTCAGAACAGGTGTAGACATCCAATAATTTAAAATGTGCTCAAAAACCTTTCATACACTGTTTGACGTAACGAGAACAGGTTGTATAATGAAAACTGAGGATACTGCATGAAATTTCATCTCACTGTCATTAACTTGGCTCATACTGTTCTTCTCATAGTTAGAAGGGATGATAAACACTTTTTAGCTCACTAACTGTTTGGATCAGATCAAGAAAATTCTAAAAAAATATTTATAGTTTATACATTTATTCATATTCATGTACCTCTTCGTAATGAACCGTACAAAAGGGCAGAGAAGCCTATCAGCGCATTCCAACGCTACTGACCATCTTGAAATACTTTCATAATATGAGCAACTTTAAGATGTGACACGTAACCATTGATTGTTACATAGAAGTTGAGAACTCTCAAAATGTTACGAGAAAAATCGGAATCAGAACAATTTCTATGGACGTATCTTTCTTGTATACTTATTTGGGGCAAAAACCCATCGATCTTAGTTTGTGTTAATGACCCAGAATATTTACCACAACGCAATATTTAGTTATGTAGCGTCCAAAAAGACGGTACGGGCAAATGTAATAGGCCTGAATACAATGGTTACAGATGTACGTAAAAATTAATGCATAACAATTCGATGTCTGATGTTATCTTCAGTCACACTTGGAATCATAGGTATAATTAACAATGATCAGTTCAGTAGTGCTTTCCGTTCACTCCTCGGGGTCTGTGAGAAGAACAACGAAATAACGCATGCTGTAGGCACAACTGTGATTTACAAATATGATTCTAAGTATCCATTTCCAAACAACAAATGAAACAAGTGATTGCGTTCCAGAATGTTCGAATTAAAAGTAGAAGTCAGGTTGTAAAACATGAATGAACACTGAAAAGTTTACATGTCAATCAGTAATTTGTTAGAAGACGTTCATCACATACAACAACATAATCAGATGTATGTTATAGAAGTTGGAGTTAAAGCGGAAGTCAGGAAGAAAATTACTCGAAAACAAAACATAAAAAGAGGTAACGTCACATCCACCGACAAAATTGGACAAAATGCATGAAATGGTAAAATTCCATTAAACGGACAAATTAAACCGAAACCGGTAATTGACATTTTAGCGTTGTAATGTCTGTCCATACATTTGGACGTTTATAAGATTGTATGATCCATGCTGTTTAGTTATACATGACATGCTTAGTTTCAAAACGTTGCTTTCACATGTGATCCAGTTCCCCCACCGAAATCTCATCAAAGCATTTCTAAACAATATGTCTGTCTGAAGGTTTGACTGAAGTTAGGCTTCAAAGATTTCCACGCTCAGGTTCAAACCGTTACTGAAAAATTACAAGTTTTTTTTTAAAAGTAAGTTTCAATTTTAACCAGTACCTCGTTGTATAGAGCGGAACACCGTCAAAATTCGATGGCAACCCGTTCTTGAGAAAAGACATCAGTCACCTACTTACCCTGTTTTATCAACAAAAGATGTTGCCGCAGTCATATTTTTTATTAACCAGAGTAAGCAGTTTAGTATCACAGTAACTATTGACATAGTTCAAACTTTCCCGCTTGTCATCTATATTTCCTTCACTTCTGAGTCCGCACCTATTCTTCGTACAAGAAGACATTCTTCACCACTTGAACATTAAAATCCATACACTCACTGATCAGTATTCGAGATGGTCATTTTTATAGGTTTTCGATTCATAACCAGAGTACTGCTCAGTTTTCAGCATATCGGTCAGCCGGGTATCCGGTTTTACGGTTGTCCTGTAATGGTCTAATCAATCGAATGACAAAATCTCAAGGGCGTGATAACGCCAGAAAATATAGTGATAACAAACAGGAGCATAATTGGTTGCATAAATGAAAGGAAATACGTACTGATAAAAATGGAGTATTTCACCTGGAAGTTGAAGTGCGCCAGGGTAAAAAGCTCAACCCACACACAAAAGGGGGACAGTACCGGAAGTTAGAATCGGGCGCATCCTCAGACAGTAGTCAGACCCACAGTGTCAGAACCGACATATTGTATACAAAAGCTGCAAAGATTCACAGTCATCAATTACCGTCGCGGGTGGGAGTTGGTTAATGTGCTGGAGATCAGACGACCGAACGTGCATCATCACGGTCGTTTATGATTGCTTATAAGGTATCGTGGAGCCCGGCAGTGTCAACTCTTCAGTTGTGTGAAGCGGAAAACGTTAATTATGAGTACTGGTTACCTAGGATGTAGCGCAACGTAGCAGCTAAGCGTTTTTTCAATTATTCGAAGTATGTTTTTTTTGTTTACTATGTCGAAACGGATCTAAGGATATAATCCGTGAATTACGGTGCACTTGTTTAGAATTATCAAGAACTCTCAATTATATTGTCTTAGTTGCCACACACGTTGAGTGTGGTGTAGCTCGGTGAATGGATACTAAGCATAATTGGCAGCAGATATTTGCTTGCATTTACACTAGACGTTCCATTCTCTATTTTATGCAACGTATCGTTTCACGATAGATCTCCAGGTAGCTCACTAGGACAACCTGAATTGAGCCCTTTTGATCGAACGCAGATATTGGTCTTAGTATGCTACAAGTCTCTGCGTTTTCCAACTCCGGACTTTCATCCACGTATCGTTTTGGCCTGGATCTGCCTTGAGTTTCCATCTTTGAATCTGTTTTCACTCCCCTATTCACTCGCGTGAATATTGCCTTGAAAATATATACCGCGCATTAGTAATTGTTGTTTCACTTGATCTGTAGTGACTAGCAAGTGTGTGACACCCTTAGGGATCTCTGACGCAATTACGTGCTTCTATGTGTCTCCGTTACAAGAGGCCAGATATGAACTTTCTTCACTTTAATCAGGCATGCAATTAACTGCACGCCAGTCGGTTATTGCACTTTTTAACAAATCGTTAATGGAGCTATTCTTCAAGGACGTTCCAATAACACTTATCCACGTGCTCTTTAGTTTACTCGAATGTTTCTACTACCTTGTAATATGACGTTTTAAGTGCAACCTAGTGGAGCTGAGCCAATCTGTTGCTTACTCATTCCCTACTCTTAACTACTGCTGTTGGTCTCAGACTAAACCAGAGCCACATACCTGTCAGTTCCCAACAATGCACTAATTGTATCCCCTGTTTCTCAACGCGGTGACGTCTCGTTAGTTTATTGTCTGTTCCGGCCGCAGTTTGGTTGCAATCCAGGCAAGACTTTCTAAACGACGGTTGAGCGCATCATCACATACTGACATCAAAGTTTCACTGTGTTCTGTCGAATCGATTCGTGGTCGACTATTTGCGTATTAGCACTATAAAACGACAGCCACATCAACTAGATATAAGCAGACATGCGCAAACAAATTGGAATGATGCATACTCTGTGGACAGGCTCGCTTAACAATTAAAGATTTTAGGATTCATTGATTCCCACAAACAAAACAAAGACAGCGTCGTGGGCGCAAAACGAATAACGTCGGATTATACATTTCGCACTTCACGAAAAAGTCTAAATCGCTCATGACAAGGTAGAACTTCATTTGTGAAAGTAATAGGTTTGTCCTTGTAACTGGTCCTCTAATAATTCATTCAATGAAAAATGAGAGAAGAAAGAGGATGGACAGAAACGCTTTTTTGGTGTTGCAACAAGTAACAGCTGGTGTGTATTTGGTATCGAAAAATGGTGTATAACTTTGCCAACTGTTTGACAGAAACGTGAACAAAAATAACTTGTGAGAAGGATAACGATAACACAAAAACGGTCATGATAATGACACCCTGACTTGCGCTTGAATGTATGTATACCTACCCATGAATTTCACCCCGCGGGCTACAGTAACTAGCTTATCAAGATTGACATTCAGAGCTGTTGAACGATGAGTTGGTCGCGTGTATCCGCGGCTGTTCCCCACCAATTCGAGGTAATGGCTACCCGAATAGAAACACAGATTGGCTCAGTGTCGTTCCTGATTACTTCATTTCGGTTCATGAGATCTGAGGTTAGTAGCCAGCTGACGTTTATTGTTTTTCACCAGCGGTCTCCCAGGGTCACACTGTGTTTCGGCAGTTGGGAAATGGAAATTTGAAGGTGGTAGTGCAAAACGAACAGTCAGTAGATGTGAGAGTGTGCTAAAATATTTACTATGAACTTCCATCAGGAATGTGTTGGTGTTCTCATGAGATTTAGTAACGTATGATCATATCGGCTAGGGTTTTCCTAATGAAGGGAAGCGGTATTGAAATAACATCCAGTAGTACTGGTATGTTTACACGATTTGACAGGATCATAGCCACTTCCATTGTCGACTTCCAGTTACCGGATAAAAACGTAAACAAGCTGGTTGCGAGAACAGAAAAAGAGCTAGATAAACAAGTAGCTCAGACGAAAAACTCAACAAGAATATTCCCAGATAAGGTCCACAAATGACAGTCATGGAGAAATAAAAAGCAAAACAAGGAGATGAACAGAGGAGGATGGGAAGACTGCCATTCCGTCTAAATGGATGTTGATCACCAGTTCAGTCAGTGTTTAAGAATGCTGTTAACCAGCGGTCATTAACCTATATCAGTGAAATGTTTTAGCTCCGCGTTTCAACCATGCTTCCAGTGCTAACTGTTTTGTTTTCCATGTAGCTTGTGAAACTGTTGATTTCACAGCGCCCGATTCTAACTTCCGGTACTGTCCCCCTTTTGTGTGTAGGGTGAGCTTTTTANTTACTCGTTTTCCCAGACGGTCTGCGATAAAACTCTCTCTTTTTACGAAGCGAACTGAAAGGCCATTCATAAGACTGTCTGATGGAAGTAGCTGACAATCTATCCGTTCAAAGCTTAGGTATGTTAATAACCAGCTTCTGAAACCAATCGTCTGCATTTTCAGTCCAGAGCATCAGTGGAATTGTAACAACGCGTTTACACAGTCCAGTTAAAGGTGCCACGCAAAATGACGACTGCACATGCGTTTATACTGCAATCGAACAAGTTGATAACTCCCGCATCCAGCTACACGTCAGGATGATACGGTCGTGAATTAAACTTCTTGATGAAAGCATATACTAAACTCACTGTCGACAGTAGTTGATCATCTGTTAAAAAAAAACAACGACAAGCAGCTCTACACAGATGATCACCAACAACTTCAGTCCTATCGGCCTACGGTCGAATGCGTCCTGATCGAAGTAAAACTGACTTCTTGAAGAATTTTTGATTTACTGTGTAACTATCGTTATGAGTTTAGTGTTCTTTTTGAGACATGCTTCCAACCGATAAGTCGCCGACATACGGTGGCCAAATCCAAACCAAGGATCACTTTGCTGACCGAGCTATGGAAGGTTTGTGCAGCTGTTCGTGACCAGGTCGATGTGTGCAAAATTTTGAGAGGAAAAACGACGTGACAACTGCAGATTTAGGAGTATCCTTTTGCACAGTTTGGAATTGGCGACACGCACGCTGATTAGGGTTTAGCGTATCCAGTTGTACCAGAAAGGCTAGTCATGATGTCGTGCATAAGCAAGCCATGTTACGCCTACGGAAATGCTCATCACTTGAAGAAGGTGGATGTTGATTATCGCCAATCTCAAATGGATGACCGTGAAGATCAGGGATAATTTTCCACGGAGACCTAAGTTAAACTTGGGTGGACGATATCTGAACACTTTGATGGTACCAAGAATTGCCGCGCGGAACTTGAGACTAACCGATTTGCGCGACTCATTGGTTATCAGACACCGAGCGGGAAACAAATGCACATAAATACCGGCGGACTGGTCTACATAGAAAAAACAACTGGTAATTTAACTAAACCTAGAAAGGACCTGGTTTCTCCCTTCGTCCAGTTCAATATCGTGTACAGATTTGTTTGTCTACGGAAGCCCAGATGTCGGCAAGACAACGAGGCACCTGAAGTGGATGCTATGTAAAAGGTCGGTTGCGAAGCTAGTGTCTACATAAACACCTTATACACACAAGACATCCAGTGGATCAAAGAAACGTCTTCAGAGTGCTCATCTGACCGAAACTACAGCAGATGGTGCACGTAATGGAAGCGGTCTCACCACACTGGCCGACTTCTAATCTATGTGCTTAGAAACAGTTGAGAACCAACCTTTCACCTAGTTGACAAAGGGTGAGACTGTTTCTGTGGTTTTTATCCCATCTTGTTACTCTTTCTCAAACCAGGTTGCAACCTAGTGGATCTGAGCCAATCTGTTGCTTACTCATTCCCTACTCTTAACTACTGCTGTTGGTCTCAGACTAAACCAGATCCACATACCTGTCAGTTCCCAACAATGCACTAATTGTATCGCCTGTTTCCTCAACGCGGTGACGTCTCGTTAGTTTATTGTCTGTTCCGGCCGCAGTTTGGTTGCAATTCAGGCAAGACTTTCTAAACGACGGTTGAGCGCATCATCACATACTGACATCAAAGTTTCAGATGCATCACCGGCCAATATTATCCGACCAATGCTAGATGTTACGGACAGCTTAAAAGCTTCATGCAGCACACTGTGTTCTGTCGAATCGATTCGTGGTCGACCTATTTGCGTATTAGCACTATAAAACGACAGCCTGGTCAACTAGATATAAGCAGACATGTGTAAACAAATTGGAATGATGCATACCCTATGGACAGGCTCGCTTAACAATTAAAGATTTTAGGATTCATTAATTCCCACAAACAAAACAAAGACAGCGTCGTGGGCGCAAAACGAATAACGTCGGATTATACATTTCGCACTTCACGAAAAAGTCTAAATCGCTCATGACAAGGTAGAACTTCATTTGTGAAAGTAATAGGTTTGTCCTTGTAACTGGTCCTCTAATAATTCATTCAATGAAAAATGAGAGAAGAAAGAGGATGGACAGAACGCTTTTTTGGTGTTGCAACAAGTAACAGCTGGTGTGTATTTGGTATCGAAAAATGGTGTATAACTTTGCCAACTGTTTGACAGAAACGTGAACAAAAATAACTTGTGAGAAGGATAACGATAACACAAAAACGGTCATGATAATGACACCCTGACTTGCGCTTGAATGTATGTATACCTACCCATGAATTTCACCCCGCGGGCTACAGTAACTAAATTATCAAGATTGACATTCAGAGCTGTTGAACGATGAGTTGGTCGCGTGTATCCGCGGCTGTTCCCCACCAATTCGAGGTAATGGCTACCCAGAATAGAAACACAGATTGGCTCAGTGTCGTTCCTGATTACTTCATTTCGGTTCATGAGATCTGAGGTTAGTAGCCAGCTGACGTTTATTGTTTTTCACCAGCGGTCTCCAGGGTCACACTGTGTTTCGGCAGTTGGGAAATGGAAATTTGAAGGTGGTAGTGCAAAACGAACAGTCAGTAGATGTGAGAGTGTGCTAAAATATTTACTATGAACTTCCATCAGGAATGTGTTGGTGTTCTCATGAGATTTAGTAACGTATGATCATATCGGCTAGGGTTTTCCTAATGAAGGGAAGCGGTATTGAAATAACATCCAGTAGTACTGGTATGTTTACACGATTTGACAGGATCATAGCCACTTCCATTGTCGACTTCCAGTTACCGGATAAAAACGTAAACAAGCTGGTTGCGAGAACAGAAAAAGAGCTAGATAAACAAGTAGCTCAGACGAAAAACTCAACAAGAATATTCCCAGATAAGGTCCACAAATGACAATCATGGAAGAAATAAAAAGCAAAACAAGGGGATGAACAGAGGAGGATGGGAAGACTGCCATTCCGTCTAAATGGATGTTGATCACCAGTTCAGTCAGTGTTTAAGAATGCTGTTAACCAGCGGTCATTAACCTATATCAGTGAAATGTTTTAGCTCCGCGTTTCAACCATGCTTCCAGTGCTAACTGTTTTGTTTTCCATGTAGCTTGTGAAACTGTTGATTTCACAGCGCCCGATTCTAACTTCCGGTACTGTCCCCCTTTTGTGTGTAGGGTGAGCTTTTTACCCTGGCGCACTTCAACTTCCAGGTGAAATACTCCATTTTTATCAATACGTATTTCCTTTCATTTATGCAACCAATTATGCTCCTGTTTGTTATCACTATATTTTCTGGCGTTATCACGTGCTTGAGATTTTGTCGTTCGATTGATTAGACCATTACAGGACAACCGTAAAACCGGATACCCGGCTGACCGATATGCTGAAAACTGAGCAGTACTCTGGTTATGAATCGAAAACCTATAAAAATGACCATCTCGAATACTGATCAGTGAGTGTATGGATTTTAATGTTCAAGTGGTGAAGAATGTCTTCTTGTACGAAGAATAGGTGCGGACTCAGAAGTGAAGGAAATATAGATGACAAGCGGGAAAGTTTGAACTATGTCAATAGTTACTGTGATACTAAACTGCTTACTCTGGTTAATAAAAAATATGACTGCGGCAACATCTTTTGTTGATAAAACAGGGTAAGTAGGTGACTGATGTCTTTTCTCAAGAACGGGTTGCCATCGAATTTTGACGGTGTTCCGCTCCATACAACGAGGTACTAGTTGAAATTGAAACTTACTTTTAAAAAAAAACTTGTAATTTTTCAGTAACGGTTTGAACCTGAGCGTGGAAATCTTTGAAGCCTAACTTCAGTCAAACCTTCAGACAGACATATTGTTTAGAAATGCTTTGATGAGATTTCCGGTGGGGGAACTGGATCATATGTGAAAACAACGTTTTGAAACCAAGCATGTCATGTATAACTAAACAGCATGGATCATACAATCTTATAAACGTCCAAATGTATGGACAGACATTACAACGCTAAAATGTCAATTACCGGTTTCGGTTTAATTTGTCCGTTTAATGGAATTTTACCATTTCATGCATTTTGTCCAATTTTGTCGGTGGATGTGATGTTACCCCTTTTTATGTTTTGTTTTCGAGTAATTTTCTTCCTGACTTCCGCTTTAACTCCAACTTCTATAACATACATCTGATTATGTTGTTGTAATGTGATGAACGTCTTCTAACAAATTACTGATTGACATGTAAACTTTTCAGTGTTCATTCATGTTTTACAACCTGACTTCTACTTTTAATTCGAACATTCTGGAACGCAATCACTTGTTTCATTTGTTGTTTGGAAATGGATACTTAGAATCATATTTGTAAAGTCACAGTTGTGCCTACAGCATGCGTTATTTCGTTGTTCTTCTCACAGACCCCGAGGAGTGAACGGAAAGCACTACTGAACTGATCATTGTTAATTATACCTATGATTCCAAGTGTGACTGAAGATAACATCAGACATCGAATTGTTATGCATTAATTTTTACGTACATCTGTAACCATTGTATTCAGGCCTATTACATTTGCCCGTACCGTCTTTTTGGACGCTACATAACTAAATATTGCGTTGTGGTAAATATTCTGGGTCATTAACACAAACTAAGATCGATGGGTTTTTGCCCCAAATAAGTATACAAGAAAGATACGTCCATAGAAATTGTTCTGATTCCGATTTTTCTCGTAACATTTTGAGAGTTCTCAACTTCTATGTAACAATCAATGGTTACGTGTCACATCTTAAAGTTGCTCATATTATGAAAGTATTTCAAGATGGTCAGTAGCGTTGGAATGCGCTGATAGGCTTCTCTGCCCTTTTGTACGGTTCATTACGAAGAGGTACATGAATATGAATAAATGTATAAACTATAAATATTTTTTTAGAATTTTCTTGATCTGATCCAAACAGTTAGTGAGCTAAAAAGTGTTTATCATCCCTTCTAACTATGAGAAGAACAGTATGAGCCAAGTTAATGACAGTGAGATGAAATTTCATGCAGTATCCTCAGTTTTCATTATACAACCTGTTCTCGTTACGTCAAACAGTGTATGAAAGGTTTTTGAGCACATTTTAAATTATTGGATGTCTACACCTGTTCTGAGTGCATTTGAAATATTGGTGCAAGTGTAGGATTACTTCATTACACAAAAAACTGAATTGTAGATTTTGCCTAGTATTCAAAGCTAATAACGTTAAACAATTGTCTTTTTGGATGTGCTCGGAACTTCATAGCAAACTAATCGTAATGTTTACGGCAGACCTATTACAGTCGAGTGAGTTTCATTTTGAGTCGTCCTGTATATCTCACAAAAGATGGATAGCCATTTAAATCTTTGATGAATTCTCGTGGAAGCTTCCTCGTAGTTCCTGTATATCTATGGCATAGTAGGTAAAGTTTACCACCTATCTTTTTTCCTGGAGTCTTCAGTGAGTTGGGTTACCGGCTCTGACAACATCACTTTGAGAATATATTAATCATTTTGGATAACGCAAGCGGACTGACTCGTCTTTAACATTAGCTACATACTCAAAGTTGCATACATAGGCGTTCTTGCATGCACTCGTCCATTAACCACCCTGAACTATGCTTCCTAAATGCTTGTTTTTAAACGTGTCTGTTACTCTCTAGCTCACACTGCTTTTGCGGGGGCTCCAAGGCGGGTAACCTTCTGGGGGTAAGCATTAAGGAAACGTTCTTAGCATGTTAGCACGTATTTCAAACAGTCTGTTACTGTCGTCGACTGTTTACACTATTGGCAGTATCTAAACTAAACGTTTACTTTTCTCATTTGCTTGATCACCGAAGGTCACAACAACTCTCGGAGGACTAGTTAATGACATGATGCGCAGTGTTTTTTGTCGGCGTACGTGTTTACAACTCGTCTTTCCGGCTTGATTAAAATACCTGAAGTTTTCCCATGTATTGCTTCCTGTCTCTTATTTTAAACAAGAGTTACTGTTCCAACTGATGAAGCGTTCCGGTTCTCTGGAAAGTATGTGAGAATGAGGTAGCATTTGAAGAAAACCTTAGTGGGTGAACATTTATTTCTTTGGGATGATTCTCCGCATCTTCCCCGAGCCAACCAGCTAAATCGCAATGGACATCTTCGTCATAATCTGATAATATAAACATGATACTCGCAAATAGGATGTACGTCAAGTACGCTGAATGCAAGCATAGCATTCGGGTAACGTTGCCGTCCTCAGATATATGTTATAATGCCAACAAAGTAGCCTGAAAAAGATTGTACTTGTTATCCACTCTAAGACTACTTGCAAAACCCCCTATAGAACCCTTTCTTTTAATGATTCAAAATAAGGGTAACATGTTGGGTTCGGCTCCAACGAAACGGTTAAATACCTCTCAACAAACCCTCTGCACTGAACAGTTCTGTTGACGGCCTTTCGCAAAACGTCACTTGCATTGTAGTTTCGTACCCAACGGAGACACAATTTAATTTTCCCAGTGTAACACATCCAATCAGATTCCAAAGGTTACTGACGTATGGTCATTCAGTGATGGCTCGCCCGAAACCATACAGGCATACATCCGAGGTTATTCAGCGGAATAAATTGGAGTCCAGCCCGGTTGACATCGTCGCACACCCCTTTAACTTCTGGCCGTCACAATATTGGTGGTTTAACAGAAATCACTGAGAGAGGTTCTAAACGAGTGAATCGAATGACTTCGCGGTTGACGATGAAGACAATTTTCCGTTGAAAGCTACAGACGTTACTGTCCGATCTGCGTAAGCAGAAATTAAGTATTAGAATGTGTTGTCTCCGTAGATGGTTCTCTAATAGTCGGTATTATGGAAAAAGCTATCCAGGCGTAATAAAGCGCAGCTAACTAGTTGAAGGTTACTCGCAAGTTCGCAACGGCCACCGTTAGTGATAAACTTGAAGAAGTGAATATCACAAGGAAATCTGTTGAGCAGTTGCGACGTAATGTTGAAAAATAGGCTGAGGCTTTATACATTTTATAAAACAAATTCGTACCATCATTAACACTACAGAAATGAAATACAAATGTCATTTGACACTATTGATAAACACATACATGGTCATCGGTGTTGATTTAAAGCCATACATGACAGTACGGATGCACAAAAACAGAATCACTTGTAAACCTAATCGGTTTGGTGTATAGTCCCGAGTATGTGAAGGTCTTGCAACTAAAGCGATTTGAGGGAACGCAATACAGTGATATGCCATGGGTGAGTCATATGCCGGTTGCAATGGGAATCCTGAAGCATAGGAATAGTTTTCTGCCAACAGCGACTTTTATTCGAACACAGTTACTTTGGTCAAATTAACATAAACACTATGTAATGGGGGAATTCGGAGAAAGAGCAACATTTATCCTGTCATATCGGACAAAGTCATGTCAGTGACCAAGGCGGAAGCAAAGCTGTAACTGAAGTGTGTCATCCAAATGAAACACGAATTAGATGTAAATTAACGGAATTGTCAGAAGCAGAAACGGAATTTTCAAAAAGGCAGTACGGGTGTAGAAACAGCAAGATCTGAGCAGAAAGTCTGTACGGATCAAACGGGAAGGGTGAGGAGCGTAGGATCAGCCGGAAAAGGAGCTGAAATTTTGAAACAGTCCGGTGATAAAGAAGAGTTTGACATTGTATATTCAAAAGCATTCTACTCTAAATCTACATGGGCAACACATATTGCACTGAAAGGCGTCCAATAAAGCACAATCTTTATTGTCCAACACGATAGTTACCACGCTACGCATGCGCTCGCGTTTATGAGTCATCAATTCCAGTCCACAACACGTCCAGGTTTCCGTTCACGCGTCGTGTGCACTTCTGCCCGGTTTACGTGTGTGATCGGCGCCTTCTACCGGGGGTTTTCGCCTGCCACTCCTCGCCCGTTAATCCGATCCTGTTGAGCGATAGCTCGTCCGGTCGCTCGTGTTGTCCGCAATCTATCCACTGGGCTTTGACTGTATTCCGCGGCCGTGTCGAGATATTCCTTTGAGTGTTGGAATAACCGCGCCCCCGATCAGGTCATCCATCCTATTTTGCCTGCCATGCCTCGCCCGTTGATCCGATCCAGTCGAGCGATGACTCATCCGGTCGCCCACGTTGTCCCCGATCTGCTCGCTGTGGGCTTTTGGACGGACCTCCTCCCGCGTTGAGGTATTCCGCCAAGTGTTGGAATACTCTCACCTCCGGCTTGATAATCCACCACACTCGCCCCTCCTTTAAAGAACTTGCTGCGAGTGTGCCAGGGTGCCAAGTGTACAGCATTGATCCATCGCCCGCGAGGACCTTGGTTAATTTGGAAGCTCGTATTCCTGCAGTTCGTGACGGTAAATGGTCCGTTCCACCGCCTTCTAAATTTCTTCTGTTCCAGGGCAAGATGCTTCTGGTCGACCGTAGTCTCTTACTTTCACCTGGTCTCGGATCCTGAACGAGCGCCATTTATGTGTATGTACCTCACGTCATATGCTTGCTTATTTCGGCGTTGTCTCTCTGTTGTACGTTCAAGTGCACGGTGTTCCAGGTGTTGTCCTTCTTGCGGCACTAATCGCCCCCTCCCCGTATCTCTGCGATCACGGCAGACATCCAAGAGGACTTTTGGTTCTCCGTATGTCAGCTCAAATGACGCATTATACATCATGTTTGAATGCTTCGTCGTAGCGAGTACTCAAACACAAAACCATCCGGCACTCTCCCGTTTCCAGTTATTACCTCTCTACTAATCTCAGCTGATTCCTGCAATGTAACGACTTGGACGGCGTTCCGTCAACCCGTTCGTTTGTGGATGGTACGGCGAGGTTCTCAGGCGCTGTATCCCCCAATTCTTCAACATCTCTTGAAATTGCCGCCCCTCAAAACACGGGCCCTGGTCCGTGATAACTCTGTGGGGTACTCCAAAGCGAGCCAGGACATTGTTCACAAAAACGTGTGCAACCGTTCCGCTCGTTTTAATCTGCTGTTGGAATGGCTTCC
>LOND01008249.1:4890-15177 GCA_014220965.1 Paragonimus kellicotti | reverse complement strand
GTAGGCCTTACATGCACGGCGGAACATAGTTTCATGTTATTGTCTAGTTCACCTGCGACTGCAAACACAAGCTGAACAAACGAAAGCTCATGTTAATTCATGTGTGAACACGACATAGTGGCTTATCAACTTACTGATGTTGTTGAATAGGCATGCACAACAAAGAGTGTGGAACCTGACTCAACCAAGCGCTCAGCACGTTTAGTTATCGGCTCACCAGACTGACTCTAACGACCCGTGTATCGTATTATTACTTGGTACTGACTCAACTTTACCCACAATCAATGATGGTATGTTGATAAAGTAATATCGACCAGTCTTGTACGTTCAAAAGTCGTCTATGCGAATTACTTGTTTGCTACTAAGTTGGTCGGTTTATTCCGTTAGGCTGACATTTGCTTGCCATTCGCTAAACCTTTGTACTTAAAGAAAATGTCTTTTCTCATTTGACTAATAACATGAAACGCAGTGTTAACACGATGTAGCATGTGTGTCCGTAAAATGGGTAAAGGCAATTCAGTGTTCCCAATAAGCGTAGAGTGCATGTAACTCGTCACAGTCAGACCTAACCTTCATGCAGAATGATGGTTTGCGCGCCTCCATGATCAGTTGAGCTCAACTGGACTGACTGTGTGATGACTACACCGATAGAGTCACTCATCAGGGAGACCAGTAGACAGAGGTCGGACGAATTACAGTCTCCCTCTCCGCGTGATCGCAGTTTTATGGAATTCGAAGATGACTGACTTCTTTCCCTGCTATAATGACTGATTTTGGACAGTTAGCCACTATCCGCTACCTTGTAATACACGATTTTGAACGGAAGGATTTGGTTGACAATTCTAATTGTTTTCCTGTCTATGTCTGTGCGCCTTGGTAGTGTTTCATTCTACATATAACTATGAATACATCACCATAGACAGTAATCTACGGGTGATTTTCACTAATACCTAACTGCCACACAATCACGAGGAAAAAAGCAAACCCTACACAGGAAGTGAGAAGAAAAAAGAACAGGAGGAGAGAGTGCTAGCCTAACTATTAAAAATGGCTTCGTTTACTGTTTCGCAAAACTGAAGCATCCCAGTGGCATCGACTCTCTTGCGAACAACTAGTCCCAAAGCTTATAGAGTGAAAGTGAAGGTATGCGTCTGCTCCAGAACCAGCTTCCTTACGGCTTCAACTGCCCCGCGTTAATGAATGCACTCACTTCACAGACAACTCGGCCAAACAACGACGAAATTCACGTGACTGAGTTCGATTAGCCGCCATCCTATTTAATGTATTCAGCCACCGACTCTGTGAGTCGCGAAAGCCCCAGCCCGGGAGACGAACCCGATCTACAGTGGCCAACCCCTTCGTGAACGATTTCATTTGTCTACGCCAGGTCATCATCTGTCCACCTCGCACCTTGCGCCAGTCGGCAAGAGTGCTCGGTGTGGCAAGACGACTAGCTGGCATCCTTAGTACATGACCTAACCATCTAAGTCTGTGCAAATGTAAGGATTGAACAAAAGAACTCGTTTGACAATCACTACCAAATACCCGCTTCCTAACCTCCTCGTTGCTTACTCGCTGGTGCCACCCGATACGAGCGATTGAACGCAGACATCGGTGGTCAAATACCTGAAGACGGTTCACGTCCTCTACCCTGAGCGGCCAGGTTTCGCTGCCGTAAAGTAATACAGCCCTCACTGTCGCCTTATATACGCGACCTTTAAGCATCAGAGAGATACCTCTCTGTCGCCATAGGTGTCCGAATTTGGCGAACATCGCCCTAACTTTAGAGATATATGGTTCTGTTCCATTCCGTACACTGCCACCGCCGCTGATGCAGCTTCCCAGGTATACAAACCGGTCAACAATCTCCATGACTTCATTATCTAACATTAAATCTACGTAATCACAACAATCTTGCAGAAGCACTGCATTTTGAGGCTGCAAAGCGCATTCCGAAGTACTTAGCAGAACGCGAAGTGGCATCATCATTATCATTATTATTATAATTATTATATTATATATAATAATAATAGCAACACCATTAGTTCCACATTGCATCAGTCTTCTCACAGTATAAACCCGTCCGATACTGGTTATGCTTCGGGTAGCTCCGCGGCTACCTCCATTGGACGAGGCGCATTTAGTTTAGTCCTTACCACAACATCGCATAGGTACAGCGTTGGCCCAGAATGCAAGGTGTAGTTCATTCACGTTTAATCGCAGTCTTCGCATTCAGATAGACTTTTCGGCCAGCCTCTTTCGAAAAAGAGTTTAATCGTGCCTAATATGAGGTAAGTGGAACAGTGGTCAACGTGGTTGCCTCGTGAAAGTACAGCCGGACTTATAATCCGGTCGTGGATATGCACTACAGACGAACTCCAGCATGAGTGAAACTCAAGTCTTGTCCTTTTTTTCAAAAGAGGCTGACTGGAGTGTCTGTCTGAATGCGATCTAGTGTGAATCATGGCCAAGTTGATTTTGGCCGAATTTCCAACCTAATGGACGTCGTGTTCACACATGAATTAACATGAGCTTTCGTTTGTTCAGCTTGTGTATAAGAGACAGTGAACTAGACAATAACATGAAACTATGTTCCGCTGTGCATGTAAGGCCTACTTGTCAAGTTGGAAATCAACAGGGACAACATGGCGGCTAAACAACTGAGTCTGAGTGAAGATGGTACTACGCGACGTACGGTTGGAACGTAAGGACTCTGAATTGCAAGCTGAGAAAAATCTGTTCTTCTGATGCTGTGAACATCAGCAAAACTTTGTGAGCAAAAGCTTGTCAGCAACGGTTTCTGGACGAATTTTATTTGCTCTTTAGGTAATCACCGAAAAAGATTAGCCTCTCACGGCTCAACACAACATAGGCTAAGTCACGTTTGTGACGGACTGCAGCGAAGTTTGCATCTAAAGGCCCCATTTGGTGGACATGTTATAAAGATGCTTAACAACCGTAGGCAATCACTCCATTTCACTATATAAAGTTTACTGAAAGGTTAAGGTGCGTATTATTTAATGCGGTTGCTGGTGGTTGAAAAAATCACAAGGCAACCGGGCGAGTATGTGGTCATGGGCTGGAAAACGCACCTCCCTGAGCAAGGTTGGAAGACGTTACCCACAAGCTAGAAGGTGCGTAATTACCCATCCCACTGGCGGAATACAATCTCGCACACGACAGCGTATCAAAACCAATGTTGTTGTTTTTTTAAACGGAATTCAACCACATCGCATAATCTTGTATTTATTTATCAGCCCGCCATTTAGTGAACTACTATCGAGATAAACGGCAGTTCAAGCCGACGTACCTTCAAGACGACTGAGTAGTGAATGCATGTATGTATATGCATACCTAACTGTGTTCAGGTTCAGTAAAGTTTCGACAGATCTCGCGTGCGCAAAAACCATCACGCAGGTTATTTGCCTGCCCCTGAGTTGGCCAACTGATGTTGAAAGGTTGACTCCTTTGAGTATCACTGGATAACCGAATGAGCTCAAAACACTCGTTTTGAGTATGTCACTAACAAGATAAAAAATGGCAATGTTCATAAACGTATTTTTTTTACAGTGACAGCGAAACATTAACTGGCCGAAAATAATCTGAAAACAACAAACACTGACCACCATTTCTTGATATCGGGTCACCATCCACTCTAGATTTCCAAGGCCCAATTTGCTTGACTGCTGGATAGAACTCAGAAAAGCAGAAGCGACATACGGCTGCATCGCTTGTTCGAATATCTCCTCTGGAGAAAAGGCTAAAAGAATATCAAATAAGCCGCCAAAACGGATTCATGAACCGTACCGCTGGTCATAATCACTCCATCCTTATCGCACACATAAACACCAACAATTCCATCTACCCTTAAAAAAAAAACAAATAAAATTGCACACAAGCCAAATGGAGCTCACTCTGAAAGGAACCGGTTCAAATAGTCCTTAGCAGACTAGGATGCAAAGCGAGTATGTGAATAGTTAACTGCGGTGACCTACCTCGGACATGTGATCCTGATTATGTTCTAGGTAAAAGTGACCGTGATCATGCAGCCAATGCCGGTCTGAAATGTGTTAACAATGTGGCGTGCGCATTAAAGTTAGTATAGGAGACCGACAAAGGTAGCGTCGGCAAATTAAAATGTATAACAATCTAACTCGGCTCTTAGTTCGCATTAGCCTTTGAAGAACAGAAAGAAAGGTGATGGAGTTGAAGAACAAGTTCGAAAACGAGTAATACAGACTGCCAGTAGTAGTGAACTACTCAATTTGATTCTGATCATGCATTAACAGTTGCTATTTTGATTTTCAATTCAGTGGACACTTGCGATTTCGTTTCAAGTATGTCGGTGTAATTAAATCTGCACATCCGGCATTGCTAGGCCCGTATCAGGACGCACTAGCCTGGAAGTGGACAACAGTCACATACAAAAAGCCATGATGGCGGCTGTTAACCTGATCCTGTCAACCTGACAGAAAGCCTGTCCACCTGAGAGGATATTCGAGGATTACGCGTCTACGATAGTTGCTGCTCACATACGATGGAATAATCATGTGGGCGACTGACAGGTAAAACAATTTCAGAAGCAGTGGTCTGAAGATTTCTTTGCCTGGTGCGTTCTCCCATAATCGACTTAGTTGGCCTGGGCACGGTTTACAAGTGCGCACTATCGCTTAGGTTATACAACCTTTGTTACGGAAACCGCCGTCGTCCGAAAAAGACAGCTGGGAACGTTGAATTTTTGGAGTATTCAAACCAACGGTATACAGAAGGGAATTCTCGGCAAATCAATAAAATAGGATAAAAACATTGGCCGTCCTGCAATCAATATCTGAAGCACACTCGTTGAGATAGCCGTGGTGTAGGAGGCCAGCTGGCTTAAAGGGTCCAACCGCAAAGGAATTAGCTAACTTGTACAGGAATATTGCGGTGAATGTCGTACATTTACAGAAGTGAGTCATGTAACACGAAGTTAGTTAAAGTTGAAGGATCCAGGGTAGAATAAACACGGTGCTCAATGTGCCCATACATGAGTCACGTCTAACAGTGTAGACTAGAAGTGAACGACTGTCAGACGCAGTGCACAACAGACAGTAAGTCTTAAGCGCCAAAATAACAGGTCGATAACACAAGCGACGACTGTCAGACGACTAACCGATTTACCAAAATATTGCATTTTTGAAGTAAACCATACGCAAATGCCATACGCAAACTACACAATATCAACGAATTTGACTACGCATCCAGTGAAACACATGTACTTAGTACGAATAGGCAAGCCCATACAGCACGACTACACGCCTGTGGTCTTCACTGGTACGCGCGAATGAATATCCCAAAACAGTCAGAGAAAGTGATGTTCAACAAAATGACTTTTGATTTCGGCGCTATCTGAAGTGAGAGGCGGCTTGAAGTGAGAATGATCATTTTTTGCAACGGATACTATGCTGGGACCACAGAAGAAAAATGATCATTTCAACAGTCTTCAGGACTGTCAAACAAGCTTGCTGAGTTCAAACCACCCGCATAGTGAGATAATAACGAGCACACAGAAACCTTGTAACTACCGACCGAATGCCTTTGATCTTACGTATCTAACTCCCCAGACACCAGCCTTTGGCTCGCCGTTTAACTAGTCATCATGTAACCCATTCCGCACCCAGGAACACGGCCTTCATATATTCCAGTTAGGTACTACGACGCATTGTTCATAGTGGGTCAGTGAACCTCTGCTGCTGATAGAGACAAGCGACTTTGCTCATGCATCAGATCACGTGAACCACTCCGTTTTACATGACAAGCGTCATTTCTACGACGTTGAGGTAGCCACCTCCGCTGCCTTGAATTTTATCCATCACATCGATCCTATGGAACGTGGGTGAGTTCCAACCTATTCGCCTCTAAAGCCAGTTCTAGTGGAATTTATAGGGCCTCATCCTGCGGCAGCTGCTCTGTTATATTTTCACCGACGACCAACCACTTGACGTTTCCTGTCTTCTAATACTGTTTGTTAATAATTTTCATAGGCTGTCCACAAGAGTGACAGCACAGGTGCTCTTCAGGAAGATAGTGATGCACTGATGTACTGGTCCAACGTAAACCAAACAGACACGTACATGAAACAATAATTTTTATTTTTCCTGAAGCCAGCACCGCTTCAATCTAAAAACAAGAAACATACACCGGTAAGATCACATCTCACTGGAGGAGCCAGTAATTCTTTGCATTCCGTTCTTAGTTCCGTGTCAAATAACATCCATGCCGAAGAAACACCCCTAGTTGTTCTAAAAGAATGTGCGGATGAACTGGTTGAACCTATTCCTCGTTTGTTTCAGCACTAACAGGTAACTGGCGGACAACCAGTATTGTAGACACATGGTATCATTTCTGCCATCCTTAAGGGTGGAGACAGGATGAGTATCAAATTCAGAGCAATGGACGTGCTGCCACTGTAATAAGTGAACAAGCGATATGATTCGATCAGCCGGAGATTGAGAAGACGTGAGGCTTATAAGGTTTTATTCGTCTTGCAATTGAATTGACAGCTAAAAAAGAAAGGGGGACAGCTAACACGAGCCACGGAACGGGAAAAACATCATCATCATCATATGCAGCCAAAAGTCTGATCAAAAGGTACTGTTCGGGCCGCCGCTCGCCCCAACAGTGACGTGGAATATCCTAGAAGAAAACGTTACTGAGGTTGAAAATTAATAAAAGAAGACTAAGCGGAAGAACTAGAAATGGTATGGATGCAGGTACGCCATTGACTGCGACACACCGCCATCTCGGATAGCGTCTCTAACCAGCGGTTTGAGTGATCACGAGGACCCCATCCAGGCAGGCGACACCTACCCACTTTACTCAGTGGAGCAGTCAGGGTTCTCATATTTCGTGACCACGTTGTCGCTTGACCACCACGTGGTTTCACCCAACTGTTGGTGGTCTCAGTATATAATGCCCGGTACGGTAAACGATCAGCTGGCATACGGAGTACGTGACCCAACCATCGCAGGCTGTGCAACGTGAGTAGTTGACCAATTGATCGCGCATCCCGAGCGTTCCGGAATACACGCCGGCAAGCGGCCATACTGCTCATGCACTTAGTCCACTTGATGTGGGCTAATTGGCAACGATGACCAAACACAAGTCTGTTGACATCTTCGTTGTGAACAGGCCACGTTTCCAAACCACACAGCAAAACAGAACGTATACATGCATTATATACCTTTCCTTTCAGCAACAACCGGACGTCTTTTCGACGCCACATGGTGGCAAAGATAACTCGTCCCTTTGCTATCCTCGCTGATATCATCAGCAATATTACACGCTGACGACCCCCTATGCCGTGGACGAGGATCATTTTAACCGATGGCGATAAGCCACTTACCTTACGGATATGTTCTGGTCAAAGTGGATACGGTCCTATCTGCCCACATTGCAGGCGATCCAGCGTCGGTAAGCAGTGGGGACCAACCTTTAGGAAGGCGACCTCGTATTAATAGTTGATGTGAGTATACCCAGAGGTCGTTGGCTAAAAGCAGTTACTGTAGAAGTCAAAGAGGGAGAAGACGGTCCAGTGAGAGACGTCATCGTACGAACAGCTAGTGGGTTTACTCGAAGAGACGTTCAGCATCTGTGCAAGTTTGAAGGAGTTGTGATTTCTTAAGTATGTCAACAAGGAATGAACCGTATTTACCGCCTCGCATCATCCCTAATCCCTAGGGTGTGTAACTTTGGTTGACGTATTTATTTTGCTTCCTCCTCTTCTCATCTGACAAATTTTCTTATCAATTGCAGCACACTTGATTCGCCGATTTGACTACAGCGTTTTATTATCATCATCTGATGCTACGGGTCCTTGGACTAATTTATTGGGATTAATTACCTTGAATGTACACGTGTACCCATTCACGACTGCATTTGCTCGATAGCACTCATTACAGAATCATCACGACAACTTTTGACTTTGATAGACCTCGGATGCAATTCGTAAGCTTAATAATCGCCACTATATATAATATATATATATATATATATATATATATATATATATATATGAACACGTGCAGACCACAAGTGGCAAACGCACCACAATATGAAAGGAAACAAACGGCACTGTGGTAAGTAAAAGAAGGGAGAAGACATATAGAGAGAAGGAATAAAAAACTACAAAGACTCATACCGAGATTCACAACACGAGCGCCATTGGCACCTATTCTTCGCTATATCAGACAGCGTCCTCAAATAAAAGTGTACATTGTCCTTTGGTTTCCAGCTAGGAAGCCGAGAGCGCCCCACTGAAGCAAGCATTAGAGTGAGCGCCTTCATACCCTGAACCGAAGTCATGCGCTGACCACCGATCTGCCGCTACCAACCTAACCCACTATTCGCAAACAGGGTACGTGGTAGGTCGCAAGCCGGCACTCGTAAAATGTGGCCACGTCAATGAAATCTGTGAAACGAGATCAGTATCCGCAAAGGCTGACACAGTTTATCCATTCCGAAGACGCGTCGGCGAACATTCATTGCTTGTACGGTGTTCCCACCACATGCCACTAATGGTTCGGAGACACCGATAGTCGAAAAGGGATACTCTATGAATACCCTCCACGCGAGTGGGTCGGGTTTCGCAGCTGTACATTAGAACTGCTCGCACAGTGGCAGTGTACACTCGGCCTTCCACAGAAAGACTGAAATCATGTCAACGCCACAGATGGTGTAAGGTTAGCAAACGCCATCCGAACCTTTTCTTATGTTATTTGTAATTTCATCAGAAATTCCATCAGCCCCAAAACAGCTCTCAAGGTACATAAACTTCACCACTTCTAAGTGCTCACCGGTAAGGGTGATAGCAGGCGCAAAGTCCTGCTGATCATGCGAATGCACCTTGCGTTTAGTAGGTGCAAGGGCTATATGGAACTGATGAAATGAAGCCTCTAATCTGTGGGAAATGTTCTGGGTTCCTTGTGAGCCCTCGCTGATCAGGGCGATGTCATCGGCACACTCTTTCTCGAAGTCGAGTGTCTGGGAGCAATCCCGCACCACCATTATTCGCGGTCTATCACTGCATACTCTAGAACCTCGTTTGCCGCAAAGCTGAATAGGGAGGGGAAGGTCAGACAACTTTATCACACCCCACTTGAGATGTTAAAGGTCGGCGATACGCTGCCATAAGCCCTAACCCTGCCGAGGTTTGACAGTAAATTGCTTTCAAGATGTTCACATACTTCTCAGGTACAATCCTTTTCGATAGACATTTCCAAAGTACAGTTCTGTCAACCGGATCGCAATCCTCTCTGACGTCCAAGGACGACCGTTGGCTTTCATAAGAATGGCGGGGTTCAAGCATCTGACGAAGTGCGAAGATGTCATTAGTACAGCCACGCCAAGGGTAGAACCCACCTTGTCCCTAACACATTCCGTTCAGTTTACAAAGCACAACAGTTGCGAGCAACCTTGACGCAATAAGGATCAGACTAATCCCTCGATGATTTGCACCCGAAGTGTGTGGAGCCATGTTGAAAATTGAGAAACTGGTGACCAAGCCTCAGTCATTCGGAACCAGTTCACTGATCCAGAGTTCCTGGAGCAAATCCGTCAGCTCTTTGGGTAAGTCTGGACCTCCATGTACTAAAAATGTGGGTGGGCGTTCGTTTGGGCCTGGTGCCTTGTGACGTTTCATAAACTTGACCTCAAACAAGGCTTGTGTTTTCGACGATGGAGAAACGTCAACAGACCAATGAGCACAGGCAGAGCCCAAAGGCGTAGTCAATGGCGCGGATGGTCAGTTGAACTGCTGTTGGAAGTGCTCAGCTCAGCGTCTTAAGCGTCGCTGCAAATTATGGATGGGCTCACTATTGGCTATGCAGATTACCTCCCTCACAACAGGTTTCAGGCTACCCGTTGCTCGGATGGGTTGAAAAAGCCTTCGGTAGCTACCGACAGCAGCGGTTTGTTTCATCGCAATAACGTGTTGTATTCGGCAGTAGTTGCTTCCGGAAATTCAGACGAGTAGTCTTGGGGGCCAAGTTGAAACATTACTGGATAGGATATTCCGGCGAGCGTCGAGAAGTTTCATTGATCATTCAGCGACCCAACAACTGGCAGTTGAAAGAGTAGCAATACCGCATTCATGCCGTATGTGTGCCTAGTTTGCTTCAATGTCGTCTGGTGAGCAGGGACCTAGACTAGAGGCAAGCGCACACTGGTAAGCGTAAAGCGCCTGTGGTGCTGAACGTAGGAATACTCGAAGTTCCAGAAGAGAGCGGGAGACCCTGACCATATTCATTC
>LOND01008248.1:11236-22189 GCA_014220965.1 Paragonimus kellicotti | reverse complement strand
CATCGTCGATTCGCCGGAATTCAGTTGAATACTAGTCAAGAATTTAAAGCGATGTGTCAAACGCGATATTTCTTGAGCTCGTGACTAGTATGGTAACTGCACGCCGGACAACGAGTATGCCTTTCTCCAAGCCAGTATACACGACCTGGCAGACACTCAAGTAGTGATGATATATAAATCCCTTAAGATAGTTGGAACGTCTTTCTTCTTTACACGGGAGGAAATGCGCATAATGCTACTAAAAGCAACTTCTTTTCTTCACAGCTGCCTCATGATGAGAAGCGGAAGATAGGTTGAAAGATATCCAGATGCCTAGATCTTGCTACAGATTGATTTTTTTTAAAATGCCCATTATACTGAGCGTACTGTGAATCACGAGAGCGTTGCCAGAGTCTCCATCGGGTGACGTATGTGCACACTTACTCTCATTATGGGGAGGTTCCAATCATCCGATCAGCGTTTAGTTTCGCCAGAGTTAATCCATAGTACACTTGGTCTACCAGCATTTCCTGTTTTTAACTCGTCAGCGTACAGAAGAGCGTTACTGGAACTATTGTCCGAAAGATTGTTAAGGCAAATGAGAAATAAAAGAGAGCCAGGCACTGATGCCTGGAGAACTCCCACGTGAATTGAGAAGGGAGACGAAAGGTCTGGTCCGGTTTCAACAATAAAATATCTGCCATGGAGTGAAAAACAACTCAGAAAAGATTCCCTTTTAGGATGTCATAAGCTTCTAGTTTACTTCCGAGGGCGTCGTGTGGTACACGTTTGAAGGTTTCAGCGAAATCTAGGAAAAGAATGTATGGGATGAAACCGTTGTCCTCGGTCTCTTGCAGAATATCCGTGAAGATGATTAAATTTGTTATATATGACCGGCTAGAAACGAATCAATGCTGGATGTGGGAGAGATCATCTGGTAATAGATGTTCGAAGATGACGCACACAGTGAGTGCGCTCTTATCTCACGTAAGCTGCTAGTAAGGTTGATTGGCCAAGCTGATTCACCGGAAAGTGCTGGTCGCCTTCCTTGAAGGTAAGCGTGACAGTGGCCTGTTTCCTTGCACTATTGAGAACTGCAGCCTGGAATGTCTGCTCGAACAGCTTGTAAAAAGATTCTACCAGACAAGTAGCTGCCTCTTCGAGCATCCTGAAGTGAATTTTGTCTGGATCCGTTGCGCTATATTGGTGACAATTTGACAAACTGTTTTCAGCAGCTAGTACATGAAAATTGGTATTGAGGTTTTTTGCCGAATACCTTGCGACTGTACTTTGGAGTTGGATTTCATCACCAGAATTTTGCGAACAATCAAATGGTACTCCTGGAGTAGCTCGGCAATTTCAAGCCGGTCAGAAAAGTTCTCATCATCGAGTAATTGCAGTGAAATAGTTGAGGGTTATTTTCTCTTAGTCGTCGCATACGCTTGAATGTTTTCCCATTCAATCCAGGTTTTTTTTAGAATTTTCTACGAGTTCACTGTGTTAACGGATCTCCAGCTTGTATCTGTTTTAAACAGTGTGAAAAGCGCTAGTTAGAAACGCACACCATTTTTAATCGTTCCCTCTAGTCTTCTGTCACTACCATTCTTATTGTCATTATTAGTATTGCATAACCTTTTCAGTAACGTGTCTTTTTCTAGGATATTCCACGTCACTGTTGAGGTGAGCGGCAGCCCGAGCCACAGTACCTTTTGGTCAGGCTCATGGCTGATATGATGATGATGATGATGATGATGATGATGATGATGATGATGATGATGATGATGATGATGGGAGGCACGTTCACGTCCTCTAAGGTTCTCATAGATTTAGTCTTCGTGAACAACTGAGGATGATCGTGAGGAAGACGGCGTTTTCTTCACGGAAGTGGTGAGCAAAAAGAGAAAGTGAATAGTTTGGTCGGTACGAATGAATGGTTTACCTTTTTAATTTCATTTTGAAACGCATGATAATTCTGATCCACGGAAACCTACACAGTAAGAATTGAGCCAAGCTAGCTTCTAAAGTCGTTAAAGTTGGCTTCATTTGTATTTCGAACTGTGGACTTTTTGCTGGTTGTTGTAACCAGTAACAGATAAGATCAAAGGTGAGCAGAGAGTGGTCATTGCTTCCAAGTGGTGGTTTGATGGCCATTCTGTCTGCCAGGTGGTTCTCATTATTAGTGATCAAGTCGAACAGAAGGGGTACCTGACCAACACAGTGCCGCCTCAGCGTGCTCACAATTTGTGTTCAAGCTTTCCGTCATATCGACAGTCATATGGTGGTCGATAATCGGCATTCACGGTCCTGTTGAGACGCTGTTGACCAGTTTATCATGTGTGGAATGAAGCCACGAAAAATAAGTAGATGAGAAAAAGTTCTATAACCCTAGGGAATTTTCTAGGCTTGCGAGAAGAACGTCATTATCTGAAGTGTTACATGAAGCAGAACGATAGATAACTCGCACTAGGATCGATGCAATAAGACATCACATTTATCGGAGAGCTGAAATCCCCGGATCACCCTGAATGTCGGTAAATTCTGTTTAGGAAAAACCGCAGAGCTTCCCATTCTTCCGTGGAAGGAGTCATCCCGGTAATTTGAGTATCTGGAGACAGTTAATCCATTATCACTGCTGTCACCTGTAAGCCAGATCTTCGTGAAAGTAAAGATGTAGTTGACTCTAATATACTGGCTGTCTGATTCCCGGTAATATATTGGATAGACTTGGGCAGTCTGTATGCGTGCTGCTAGAAGCTACTTCGTGGTTTCGTTTTTTGAGAAGACAGAAGTGTTCGAAGGCGAACTTGGTAGATAATACATAAGATCGAGGATAGAATTTTGGACGGTGGTGGGGTTGGATTCGGTTTGTTTCGTCGAGTTGCTCTACAGGCCTTACTTTTTCGGCTGTGGGATTGTCACCAGTACCTTTGAGTGCATCGTCGATCCTACGGGGCGCTCGATAATCGTTTTTAACGTTGGAACTCCCGGTATTCCTGTCCTTTCCTAATTCCTCAATTTGGTGAGGTGATTTAAGGTTTTTGTCCACGGAAAATTTAGCTGCTTCTGTTGAGGACGAAACTTCAGAGGACAGTGGGTGTATGTGGCGTTTTGGTATCACACACAGAAATACCGAGTGGGACGGACCAAAAGGGCTGTCAGATTTGTGTGAGGTTACCCAGCAGTCTCCTTTGGTTCTCGATTCCCGAACGGGAGAGTTTTGTGCATGGGTGTTTGGTAAACTTTGAGGAAGGTAGCACAGAAAACGGTTCTTGGGTGACCTCTGTGTCATCAACACTTGAGCTTGGAGGGTTGACCATTGGACTGGACTCAACAGGGACGGCATTCCAGGCATAGGTACCTGCGTGGACACTGCGAAGACGAAAACTACAAACTTAATCGTCAACTGCGGTTTACGATCACCCTTGATATATACTGTGGTTCTAGTCCTCTAATCACGCCTCATCTTCTCTTGTTTCAAGCGGCCAGTGGATATCTTTTCGGTTGGTGGTGGCGGATTTCAAAGCCAGTGCATTTCCAAGTGCAGTCTGGGATTTTACCCTGGGAAGTTACCAGAAGGCAGAGTGACGTTTCGACGCGCAACGTACTTGCGATAATGAGGTTTGTGGCATGCGGGGAGAAAAAGATGGCAAGGCTGACCTAACTAGCCCACTTCTCTCTCTGAGACGGTTTTCTTTCATGTTCGCCACTGCCTTTTGTGTACGTGCAGTCTTGGGAGCATTTGGCCTCTTGATTTTTGTAACATTAAGGAATGGCAGCGGCTATATATGATTTCATTTCAGATGCTGTCCTCTGGAACTCACCCACCTCTCTTTATGGGAGGAATAAAAAAGAAAACGGGGAAAATAAATGTCCCGTTTTCGCAGTTACAGGTTTACTGTATTGGACCAGTTTGCATAGTTTACGCGTGGCCATCCAAAGACAACACGGTGTCCTGAATATCGTGAGTTTTGCAGCTTATACAAATAGATGCTTATTAGGAGATGCTTGCTGATTGTACTGGTCTTCGCTGAAACCAGTGTATTTAAGATGATATCACTTTGGCAGGCATGGTGCTGCACTTCCATTTTGTTCGGATATTTTACATCGGGGACGACCGCGAGCGCTCGATGGCTCGATGAATATCTGTTGATTTCTAGCGCTGCTGAACTTGACGCGAGTCATTATTAGTAAAAACGAACAGTATAAACTAACTAGAGTTATCATTATTTTGTGGTGCGGATATGATAAAACGTAAATAACGCAATACTTTACAAATTAATGTGCTATTTTGTAACTTATAGCGTTAACTGTATGTAACTTTTGATGCTTGGAGTAGCATTGTGGCAAAAATGTTATGACAGTGACAGAAAACAGTTTATGTCACACTTTGAGTTGCCAGCCGGACTAATCGGCTTAATACTCGTACGTGGTTCAGCTTTTAATAGCCATGGGAACAAACAGGCTCAAAGTTAATGAATTGTTTATTGCATGTATTTAATGAGCATTCAGAATTTTGTAAACTTTTGAAATCGTTACTGGACTTCTGAGACGAGTACCCGATTGCGGAAGTTTATTACAACAAAACCCCAGACAAACACTCGAAATTGCATATCGACTGAATTTCTCCAGCCAACACCTTCAGCCTTTGTTTACCGGATGCTAATAACATCTAATTGGATATTATCGTGTCGTCTGGCAGCAGCAATGCCTGAGTGACAGCATGTAACCAACCATAGTTCACAAGGTTCGCCACTCGATTTTCCAATGCGACAGCTGATTATACTTGCGGGAATCGTTGTGTCAAGGTTCGTTCGCTACTTTTTCTAATCATCCCAAGCGGCCATCAAACACGATTAAGAAAAGAGACCACTTCTCACTGACATTTGATCCTATCCATAACCGGTTACACTTAGCAGGAACGTCAATAACTGCACAGAATAAAGAGGCTCGTACCAACGATGAAATAAAAATTTCCCGGTCAGAAAACATTGTTTATAAAGGCTCGTTCTCCGTAACATTACCAACTGAACCAGCTTCATTGGTTCTGACGTCTTTTCTGTCCTCTGATTTAACAAATCTTATGTTCACAAACAGGTTGCGCACCAACTTCGTCAAAAGCCTCTTGGACTTCTGATAGGTTCACTGCTACACTCAGTTCAGAAACAGTGTTTGATTAGACACTGACTCTGAAGTCAGCCAATGCCAGATTGAAAGATACTCCTCTTTATCACCGTATACAAGAAAGAGAGAAGTGGTCAACGGGCAAGACCGAACGCAGTCTGCAGCTGAGGATAATGGTTGTAGCTATTATCTGCACAGCGTCTGCTCAGAAAACTGTGCGTGCGATAAAAATGGGTGACGCTGTATCTGTTGGTATACATGTAATGACCATATCTGCAAGCTCAGGCGTAAATGCTGTGAACAGCAGAGTCGCTCAGAAACCGCCCCCTCGGTTACCCGTCCCATAGTTTATTTAGAAGCCGCTCGTAAGACTCCTTCCAAAAATTGAAAATCAACGTAGCCTGTTATGATCACCCTCAACAGAAGAGCATTTTTGGTCCGCTTCATTGAGTAATTCTATCAATAGTTTCCAAGCACCACGCACATAGCACACTTTGGCGTCCTGTTCTAAATAGATAGGGCATCCAGATTAGCTTGAAGTGGAAACTTTCGGCCACCCTCTAAAAATGAGTGATCGGAAAGCAAAAATCGTTGGTCAAACTGTTCATAAGTACGTTGAAGCCGACTCAGGCAGCGACTTCGCATTTGAGACCACACAGTAAGGTCTTTAGGGCAACTCAATGGTTGACCACGCCATCGTTAGAAGTCCCCTCTAAATTCAGGTCTCAGTTCCCGAGCGGCTGTGTGCACGCTTTTGATATTTTCTCACAAAGGTGAACGAGTGAGTAACTTCTTAGTGCGTGCATACAAGCTGTCTGAGTCTATTGAATAAACTACCTGAAATCAGACAACTGATTAATAACACTTAACATCACATTATTACCGAGCTTACAACTGACGTCATTGGCAGTTAATTGATTTAGTCTGTTCACCACGCCGAAGCTGCTTGCGAAAAATTGGAAATTTTGAGATCTTCTTTATTCAGAATTTGTCACGGCCATCGAAGAATTTCAGTCCTCTGATAAATGCGGTGCACCGTGGCTCGTACTAACTATGAGCGGTCAAGACGTATTTCTAGTGGAAGTTAACTATCGTCCGTCATGATTCAACACACCCGATTACGACATTCTTTTTGTAAGCCTTGAAAACTTCGTACGATTATAGCGTTTCTTTCTCGAACTAGTAAGTGGTCACTTTAATACGCGAAAATTAACTGATCATCATTGTTAGACTCCGGAATATAGAAACGCACTCCCAGATTCCTTGACGATGTTGCTATCACGGAAAGCATAAACAAGCACATTAGCGTAACGGCGCGGCAGCCTGATGACCACATTTCTTCTCCGTTCAACTCAGTTATCGCAGACAAAGGTCATCCAGTGGACAGAGTGGCCATTAAACTGCCACTCGGACAAAGTAACCGCTCATTACTGACTCTCGATGCTGCCTAAAACTGGTTGCAACAGCATGAACGTCTACAGCTTGTTACTCTAACCAGACTGATCTCAACGGCCTCAAAAGCTGTATCGGTTCACTCCTTCTTGAATATGATTTTGTGGACCAGAATTACCATGATTTTCTAGACACAATGCAATAGGCGAGTGATTTATTCGTACTGCGCAAACTGTGTAATTTCTGTCGTCATTCCTCTCTGGCGTAAACTGCGTCGTTTCCTTGATAACCGTTCCCACTAATTCGTAAACACTGAATTTCAAGTGATTTTAGAACCCGGTCGCTTTCTACACTGTACAAACTAGACGTAAACGGGAAATCGGTGAACTCATGAAGTTTGCCTAAGGAAATGTTCTACCGCTCTTATCTGAACGTCTTCATTGACTGAGAATACCATCCTTCAACTTTGTCTGTATGATTGCCTGACAGGTAGGCATATTCCGAGTCCATGATTATTGCCGAGTCATTCAATGATTATTATTCAATGGTCTAAATAACAGTTCACAGTACTGACACCGTACTTTATTTATGTAAAACTATTGACAATCACTACTTCCTGAGGACTATTCAGAACTGGACAATTAAAGCCTCCGGCTGGAGGTCAGTGCACAGGATACGACGAGTCCATTTAGCATTTACCCTAGGAGGCCTAAAGGTCGGCTGCTAGTCTATCAGAAACTCCGCATAAGCTGTACAGGCGGACACTCCGGGCTCGCGTGCACCATAATGTGCAGAAGAAAGTCACGGTCACACCTATGTCCTAGGCAGACGTTCAGTGGTTACTCGCCAACCGACTGCCAATCACTTTCATTAACGTTCCGTACAATATAATGGTGTGCATGAGTTTGGCTTATCACGTGATAAAACATGATTTAGGTTAATGCAGTTGACGGTGGATTTTGCTGAATGAGTTCGTTGTGATTGCATAAGTCCGGTGATGAAACTAAGTAGAGGTTCAAGTGGCGTGCTAAGTTCGTGTGTTAGTTTATTGCTAAAAGCTTCATTGCTCACATCCAACATCAGTTTGCAATCCAGTTTAACGTCCGAACTCCTTGCTGCATTTCAAGGTAATCTACAAGCGTCAATGGCAGCACTTTTAAGAGATTGGGAAGGCAGTTGTCCTTGGTAGATGAAAAACGAGGACTCGCAACGGAACATCGAGGCACTCCAACCTGAGCAACACATTAAGCGAATGCTTCCCGTAACACCTTGTCTCAATAACGCATATATTCAGCTGTAGGTCGTTTCATTCAGTCCGAAAATGTCTTTTGTTTTTTTGCACAGCTTCTGATGGCGTATTTTGTAAAAGACCGCACTAGTGTCCGACGTATCTTAACTCACAATAGGGCGTGATCCACTGCCTCTGCCCACTTCTTTATAGTTAATAGATTTGTGGGTCAGGATTATCCGCGACAGAGATCGTGTTGAAAGTAACCGAGTTCGTAGCGAATAAGACAGAATTTGATCTGCTTTGTTATCAACTTGTCAAAGAGTTTTAGCAGAATGCTGGTCAGCTGGCACGTTGGTAGTTCGCAGGTATCGTTCTGTCCCTTTTCTCAAAGATGAGCAAACGACCACTCCACGCCACCCCATTGAAAGCATCTTTTTTATGAGCATTTGGCAGGTCAAAGATGGCGCGCAAGGTTGAGCTACTGTATGTTCACAAGGTAACTTTAGTATATGAATATTAACTCCACTCGCTTTTGTATGAATTAGCTTGCCTAGTAGTCTAAACGTTTTAGGGTTGGTAACCTCCATTTCCATATTCCCGGATGAGGTAGATGCTTTCAGTACGAAGGTACATATGTTTTTGATTCCCAATTAGCGATTGTTTATTGAGCTTAACATGAACCGGTTTTATATTCCAATCTACAAACGAGGGTATCAAGATATTCTGCTTTTCACGACGTACAACCTGTTCGAAGAAACTGCAAAACATCATGCAAGTTAAAAGTGGATCTTACGTAGATGTTTCTCATCATCGATAGACCTTCAGAATTCGTACTCACGCACACCCTCAGAATTTTGACAATTCAATCAGGGTGACTTAAAAAAGTCGCCCACGTCACATCATTATTAATCTTGGAGCGCAGTGCAACATCATTTCCTTGGCGTTCTGTTTTGCTCTATGGTTTTAAAACACGGATTGTCTCTGACAAAAGTGGCAACGGACTTGGTGTGTTTGAATATTGTGGCCTCCGTCAATTAGCCCACACCCACTGGGATAATCGTGTGAGCAATATGGCCATTTATCAGCGCGTATTTCCGGACGCTCGGAACATGCGATCAGTTAGTCAGCTAATGGCGTAGCACTGCTTGTCGTTATTAGGTCGGCTACTCTGTATGTCATCTGAACGATTTCCGGTCTCGTCATTAGTATTGAGACCACCAACAGTCGGGTAAAATAATGGGGTGGTCAAACGACAACATGAAGTAAGAATGTCCCGATTATTTCGTTGAGTAAATTGGGTTAATAGTAACTGTTTTTTCGTAACCTCGCGATCATCTAAGCGGTTAGATACAAACGCTCTCTGAGGTGCACCGTGTTGTAGTCACATCATTTCTAGTTCCGTCTAGTATTGTTCTTATTCATGTTTATCCTTTTGGTCATCATCATCATCATCATCATAGACAGCAATACATCAGTGGTTCACACTGATGCTTGACTGCCACACAACCACGAAGAACAAAGAAAAAAAAAAACTTATATAGGAAGAAAGAAGAAAACAGAGGAGGGGAGGGGAAGTGGACCTAACTACTAAAAATAGCTACGTCTATATTCAAACATACAACATCAAGGCGCCTACACCTTGCAAACAAACAACCGAGCTGTGAGTGAAAGTAAGGCGTCATCAGCAAGACAGCTTCCTTACGGCTTTCACTGCCCCGCATCATTAAGTGCACTCACTTCACAGACAACTCGGCCAAACGAGGTTGTTCAATTTTGCTGTTGGGATGTGCAATGGTTCGAGGCGCGATACCTGTGGTCAAGCTCATAGCTAGTATGGATGAGTGAATGAATATTGCATGCTAACCACGTTTGGGTGACAGCAAGAATGCCCAGTGGACGGTTCTCAGCCGAACCTCATACCTCACGCGGCCTGTCTCCTACGCTACATACGTTGCTAGAACTTATTTGAAGGGAGCCAGAAGCACGTTTTCTTTATTGTGAGTGCAAGAGAACCGTCGGTACACAGATTTCAGTCCTCGTTCGTCGATCACGCGACGCTTGAAGCGTTTAATCGGAAGTAGACTTTTTTGGACGCTTGCTGGCATATCTTTTGAGTTTGAAGTGAAAAAAGGGCTTGTTGCATTTTTCAATGTCAAAGAGGATCACACCAACAACGTGCATCGTAAAATAGTAGCGTCATATCTAAGGTTACTCAGTTGTGTAGGACTGTGACACTTGGAGACTCAGGAGGTGCGAACATTGCTAATCTCATTATTAATCAATCAGAACGGGTTATCATACGATCTTTAGGGAGTCTTACCATTGAGCTTGTTTATTTATCGGGGATGAGTCACCACATTTGGGCACGGTAAAATCAAGGCAATAGATTCTGTTGAGAGAATGTTTGTTCGGTAGGGAGTTTAGCGCGTCGATAACCATAGTATGCTCAGTCATGACACTGAAAACAAGAACTTGTGATAAATTGGGGAAATACCACGTTGATATGAAAGTCGAGGAGTTGTCCCCTGTGAAACGTACTATGATTAGTTCAGACAAGAGAGTTTTTAAGAAAAGAGAGTGCTTGTGGTTCCTAATTAACAGTTTGCCGGGGCACTTTCCCAGTTGTGTTTACTGAAGTATGGGTTGAGAGGAATACACGAGTGTTAGGATGGGCATCAAAATGCGACAGAGCAATCGCTTCATCAGTGTTTGTTTACCTGAGTAAACCGCTTGTGTAGCTTGAGGACTGAGGACAACATCTATTTTTGGTTCGTATACGAGATGGGTTAGTGGTTTTAAAATGTTTGCACAGCATAATAGGAAGCGGCAACGATAGTTACTCATTCCAGTAAAACTCCGAAGTTTTTAAAAATGGAATCAAGGGCGAAGAAATCTTGCGTTGCTATAAGCGTTGTATCAAAAAGGCGGATACCCTCGGAATAGACGGGACCTCCCAAAACTCCGGTGAATTAACACAGAAGATACATTTCGGAGAATTACTAGTAACTTCAAATTGGGGAAGGCGTTTGGACAATAAACGAAAATGCTCCTCATGTTCAAGGCGATCTCAACTGGCAGTTAACACCCTATCAAGGTGAACTTAGATAAAATTAAAACCGCTCATGGTCTGATCCGTAAAACACTGTAAGATTTGAATGACGTTGTGTGAATCAAATAGCATTCGAAGAAACTCGAGAAGACCGGAAGAAATTATTTTCGCCGTTTAGGAA
>LOND01008245.1:0-11126 GCA_014220965.1 Paragonimus kellicotti | reverse complement strand
TGTAGTTAGTCATCTGGGAAGGTTCATCTATGTTCATCTCTATGCGTGGTAGCAGCAGAACAGTAAGACCACCAGCTATTTTAGACGCGACAAGTGCGAACAATAATGACCGTTCGTTTCACTGACAAGCAATAAGTTTGCACTGAAAGTTTAAATGAAAATTATTCAAGGTGTGTAGAAATATTGCCTCCACTCAGACTATTGAAGGTTTGGAAAATCCAGTTGTTTCAATCACGAACACCTCATGGAATCCTTAGAGTAGACATCTCTAGTTTGGTAAACATCACGGAAAATCTGACGAACGCAAGTGGTATGCAAGTGAACTTAAAGGACAGATAATGTGCTATAGTGAGAAGGGAAGATTTAAGGGGCACTATTACTTAGGTCATATTTAGAACTGAGGTAGTGAGTTGATCGACCATGGGGATATTGATCAGAATTCCATTCTCTTGCCAGCATATACAGGAGATCTACCTTGTCGTTGATTGTGAGGATATTTTTCAGATAGACGGTACTTTCGTATACGTACTCATCGTCACAGTAATTTTGTTTTAGCATTGCCGATTATGTCTTGGATGTTCCTATCCGGAGTTCAGACATTACTTTTGGAGACTACCTGTACAACCGTTATAAAATTACACCTGGATAGGAGACTCTGTGCCTGATTTGATGGCTGCCTCAAGGCGCAGCTACCCTAACTCGAACCGTTCTATGCTCCCGTTTCCAGATAATAGCTTACCGGATCGTTCTATGAAAGTTTTTCCGATCGATCGGAACGGCAGCATAAAAGGAATCTGCTTGGACGTGGCCTACAATTTTGCCATGATTGATTTGGGATTTTTATTTTTAAAATTACAGTAAATTTTGTTATATTTATAACTAGCAACGCTTCGTTATACCTGAGCCCCAAGATACGGTGCACTATATTTTGGTAACACAAAATTATAGCAAAAGTATGTGCAGTTTCAAAACTTTGTCCCACTACCAAATAACAACATTACCTGCTCAAAACTCGGTATACCAAATAGTTGTCAGTTATTTAATGGAGTAATTATATCAAACCATCTTTACATACTTCACATGAAAACCTACTTTCGAACTAAATAAGCTAGTAATGGATTATCTGCACGCTAGCCTTATCCGTTCTATACTTTATCTGTGGACAGTGTGGTTCAGATTACCCTTGCCACTGACAGTAGCCCAGAAAAAGCCAAATCAACAAAGTATTACCGACATACGATAATGCAAAATATAGGCTGGCGGTCAACAATATTTAAAACAGATGCCCCATTGACAGAGAAGCGCTTGTGTATCCAAGTGCGTGCCGTATAATGATGCTCCCAGACCTTGCTCAGCAGAACGTCCTATACTTTACATAATGAGAACACGTCATTCTCTGACTGCTGCGTGATTTCCTTCAGTGCCAGCGGTCAAATTAAAAAACCGTTTTGTGGCAGTTTCATACAGAGTAGACGATCCAGCAAGTAGAGACTGGGTGTTTTTATCAACGCAATGAACAGTTTCAACCCCGATGAACTCAACTGCACACGCCGGCGGATTACTGATTTTCTTTCACATTCAGGCCGTTGGCTACAAGTTAGTGAGCTGAAACAAGGTTAGTTGAAAAACACAAGATTTTGTGCACACCCTGCTTGAATGGGTAAAGTACCAGACCTACGGAACAAAACGACATACACATGCATTTTGAACGCTTCCATTATTCGACAAATAATGAACTAGGGGTCGTCGTAAATGGATGAAGCTAACATGTTCACCATGCACCTTCATGACCATCCCGTCACTAACATTACAAGCCTATGAGGTGGCACCGTTCAGGCAGATTAAACGACCAGCAGTCTTAGACGACCAGATTAACACAACAAACACCATTTCAGGGTCACCTCGATTTCATAACAACAGTCTGAATTTTAAAGATACAGAATGGAAGCCACACTGTTTAATCGGTTCAGTGTTTTGCCTGTCGTTGGTGGAAAAATTAATTGAATTTTGCTGCAGTTTGCACAGTATCGTTGATTACTCTATCACTTAAGAGAGGAACCACTCCAACGCTCTTCTAAAACATAACATGCACCATTTAGATTAGTTGAAGGTAGAATGAAGCCCACCTTGTAGGACGCCATTTTAACTAAAAAAAAAGCCCAATAATGTTGTCCGTAATTCTACATTTGCATTCACAGGAAGTCTACAGTGATTCCAGTGGGTTGATATGTTTCGCCGGAGCATATCTGGGAGCTGGAGAGTCTCAAAGAGTGTGGCAAGTAACAGAAGGAAAGTAGCAGTGGCATAAAAAACAACACTCCCGGCTTAGAAAAGAAATGCTGAGATTGCAGTGTATTTCGACCGAGTCTGATCAAGTAGCAGAATGCTGGAAGTTATAATGGGGAAATTTTCAATGAATACTCAAAAAGTTGACGATGATCAATATTGCTTTGATAAATTATAAAAAGCTTTGTCAGATACAATCAATCAAGTAACACCACAGCATTATGTGAACATTTTTGTCAAGCATGTTTTATACAAGAGTGTAATGAAGGAGTAAAACGGTTTTATAGGGGAATGATTTCAAGATAACATTTCCTAAATGCCCTTCATTCCAAAATGTATTTGTTCATCTTCAAACTTGAAGTTATGTAAGCACTCTGTGTGACGTGGCACACATGGCCTTGGAGTGGCACGCGACCGTCGTTCTACGAATGTGTCTTTCTCTTTCGGCTGGAGGCAAGTACAACCACTGCCAAGTGGAATGCTTAGACTGTGACCATTGACTAAGACAGTCGCTAAGCGTGGATGCGTCTGAGATCAAATAACTGTGTTAATCTTGGTTAACCAGAGAGGATTTTTGATCTGTCGACCCGTTTATTTAACACAGCGTATAAAATCTTACATGAAGCGAGTGCAGTGATAGACTCAAGTTGAACACACTGGCATCCGAAGTTGGAAGTTGTTGGGGACACAGATGCATGCAGCTTTAGACGGCACAGGGACATTCATACATCTCCCAAACTTGACGCAGCGATCTAAGGAGTAACTAGGATAGCTCTAATCGAGATATGGTTAAGGGTGTCAGATATGTGGGTTCAGTATTGATCGGATGGCCTGACGTTTACCTGCCCAGGTTAACTGACTTGACGGACACAAACATAATGGGTGTATTGACAGAGACTGATGAATTTATTTTTGCTGGCCTCGCTCGTGAGACATACAGTTCCATCTGCTGAGTGGTTGGGTAACATCAGGCACATCGATAACACTCAATTAGGCAAGGCAATTATCGAACTACGACGTAAATTTTGTGTCAGGGTATGCATGAAAATCCTGAAGCGCACGAACTTAGTTTGCCTTCGTACTTATAGTGGCTGGAGTGCCAAACTGTCCAGCACAACTTCTTTAAAATGGTGCTTTGGTTAAAGGACTGCCTCACCATCGATTACATCAAAGGCTCTAAGATGATCGATTTGGAGCTAATATCATCGTGCGCTGATTGTGTTGGTTTCTCCTACATTTCCGTGGACTGTCCGAAAAATTGGCATAGCAGAGTATATGTCTTGGTGTACATTTGAATGTTGTGTAAGTTGGCGTTCTTGCTTGTTGGGTGTGGGTGTCTGGTTCTTCCTGTAGACTGTGTGTTGGAGGGATCTGTGGCAGATTATATTTCTAGTTGTGCGCGATTGTGTCTGATCGTGCTCCCTTACGGAAATTATTCTGTTGCTGGAGGCCGAGTGTACCAGACCTGAGGATTACTTTCATTCTTAGAATCAGGTTGTGGTTTTCAGTGTGGGCTAGCTGACAGAGGAAGTGTGCTGGATACTGTTAATATATTAATGAAAAGGTCTTTGTGGATCATACTGAACGCCTGGTTGATTAAGCATTTTCTATATCACTGTATACGAGTCATTTTCAGTTTTTATTTCATTTGCCAATGTTTACTGCAAATTTCTATCGCCGCTGTGGATGAGAGTGCAACTAGTGACCTGCAACCTTCATACTGAGACTTTCCGACATTTGGATGTAGTTAATTACGATAATTTCAACATTCTATCTTAAAAGTACCTGACGAGCAACCAGCTTATTTTCTGTTCTCCCTAAATTAGAAATCTATTTTTAATTCTTCAGCAGATAAGCCTGTTTTTGACTGAACTCGAATTTTTCCTAACTGTACACTGACAATCAAATGGGAACTGACGTTTCTTCGGAAGTACCAGAAGAAAATAGCACCCGTTCAGGGGTTTGCAACAGTTGCGTTGAGAATGAAATCACTTTTTTTCTAACAGGTCGTCAAAAATGTTTGGCTACGCACAGTACAATTACTGAAAAGTAGCTGGGGAGCAACGTGATGGAGTTCAAACACGACGTCTTTTGCATTCAGATTAATTTCTCGAGCATCTTCTCTCATCAATACTGAGCTGCCATCCTTGATATAGCTCTTCATTAGTGCACATCTCTGGCGCTACCTGGATTTTAATTGGGGTACAAGTTTTCATGAGGCAACAGATTCGCTCACTGCACCAGTGTTTTGTATTAGGCAACGATCGAGTATGTAAACCCTCAGTGCTTTAGAAGAAAGATTTAAGTTACCCGATCTTTTCTACAGTAGTGTTAATAACTCCAACATACATCTCAACAAAAGTGAAGCTCCAAATTCCTTAAATCTTTTCAAGGTGATTGTTTAAGTATAAGTGAGCATTCAAATATGTTAACTGAAAATTGGATGATTGAAGATCTTATTCAGATGTGACAGCTGCTATCAATTGTGAATGTTACTAAAGTCGAAACAACTTCAGCTTCTCACTAATCATTCTTAAACCATTGAGTAATTGTGTGTTTACTGTGTAAGCGTGCAGGCACAAGTGTTATAAAGTCTGTGATTTTAATGTGCTTATGTGAAATACAAGACGCGACGCAGGAATATCTATACCCTCACAAAAGGTAGAAAAATACGATAGTCTAACTAAGTTGCAGTGAAGGTTCCCAAGGGAGTGACATTAATTACAACCTGATATCATCTGCTACCGTCTTTAGCTCGATAATTTCGGTTTTTGAGATGAGTTGAATAGCTAGCCTTAACGTTGGCTGGGTCGTACTTTTTCATTTACCCACTTACCGGCTATCATGTTGTTTGCTCAAACCCACAACGAGCTGCTTAAAAATTTCAGAGTCACTTGTGTTTTGACACACGATGTCGGATTGGATTGAACGAAAACGGTGGTGCAAGATCGATATGTTATAAACATGTCCAGGTAGTATTCCTTATTGATCTGTTTCCTGACAGTCTCGTTGCTTATAAAGGTGCATTCATTATAAGCTGACAATTTTGTGCCGAACAATGACTGTCGAAGATGAATACTTATTTACAGTCCTTTTCTGGAGTAAACTTTGTTTCGCAACCATATAGAAGGACAGTGCAAACAAATGCAGATTATTTCGCCCATCGTGGAAAAACCCATTTTTAGAACTGTGAGTACTGATCCGTCCAGCCACACTTCTATTAGTACTTATTCAACCAGTCAATTGGAGAAAATTTGGTTATTTTTGGAATTCCACTATGCCTGTCAATCTTGAACAAGTATTTCGAATTTTTAAACTATAAGGTATATTCCGTGTTTACCAGTGGATTCTGCCAATATGCTTAAAGTTTTCCAAATCTCTAGGAATTGCCGTTGACGCTTGAGGGATTAGATTGCTACAACAGAATTGTCCACACAAGCTGCCACTAGGATTCTGTTTATCATGAAGGCATCAGTGAAAGTTGATAATGAGAAATCCCGTCGAACGTCGCTAGCTTCCTACATGGAAAATTAAAAAAATATATCATTAGCATCAATTACAAGTCAGTGCAGGTCATCACTTGTACTCACTACAAAATTAAGTGTATGGGTGGTAGCCAGCCCCATCTGATTAATTCAAAAGGAAGTAATTATGTTACTAGTCCTTTCTTGTTAGAATACTTGATAAGCGGATTGTAACAAAATACTCACAGATACGGGACCTCGTTGAGTAAGCGGATCACGTTCTGACATATCCGCATAAATAATGCTTTTGAAGCAGACGAAGCGGAAACATTAAAACGCTAAAAATTGTAGAGTTAAAGAAAATTGGAAAACAATATCCTCAATGCCAGAAAGACGCGTCATAGTTGTGTAACACAAGTTGAAATATTTAATAAGAACACTGGAGATCACTACTACTAAGAAGATTGCGCGCACGCATTCAATGGATCGAAAATAAAATTGTATAGGGCTAAAAAGACCAAATGTGAACCATACAATGTTCTTCTAACGTTGGTATAGACGGTTTACAGATGAAAACACCAATTAGGTTGTTGGATGCTGTACAATTAATGTCTGATATTTAGTCAGTCACGCATACAAGTATTGCATGTCTGCTTCACATGTACATATAATGGGTTTTTGGTACAATGTTATGAGATTGAAAATTTTGAATCTCAAAATATGAATCACTAACTCGTCAGAATCAAATTGCAACAAACTTTTGGCTACAAAACCATCCTTGTGTAGTTAGTATTCAATAAGTCATATTTTTTTTCAAATAAAATTATAAACGATTTCAGTGTGCGTTTACCGGAGGTACAGTTGACCAGTACGTCACACAGTTTTCAACCACAGTTCTGCATCGTTTGACATTGTACAAACTTTTAGAATTCTCAACCGAATTAGTTTTATTCGTTCGAATGCTATCAGTTGATGTGATAGTGAGCTGACTGCACCGAAATGAGTTTTTTGTATAACCAAAATGCTGCTCACAGCGGATGACGCCTGGTTGACTGTTGACAGAAAAATTGTTCACAATCTCGCTGTCAACCTTGGTTCATTCAATGCAAGTACGTATAATTTGTGCGGCATGAAATCGTGTGAGTTTTTAAACCAAGCACTATTTTTTGGTTGTATTGCTTGCTGATGAAAACTATATTTACAACAATTTTTGCGCTATTCAACGTGGTATATGTCAGTAAATAAGAGAATATGTACTCAAGGTAGTTGATTAAATCTGTTCAGTGAAAACTGGTTGTTGGGAACGTAGTGCTCACGGTACTCAAGGTCAGGCTGGTAAGCTCTGTTTATACCATCTGAACTTAATGCCAATCTGTGCAAGAAAATGATTACGGTTGTAAAAATATGTTTGTGCACTCACAGTAAATGTTACTAACCGATGGTTACTGCATACTGGGTTCTAATTTGTGATCGCACAGAGTAATTAAGGGTAAAAGTTATAGCTACTGTTAAACGAATTATGCCATCCAAGATCTTAGAGCAGAATGTCTGTGTGTAATTTCTGTCGATGCTCTTGACGGTTACACTTATCTACAAACCTAATTACGTCTACGACAAATGGCCGCAAATATGGCGAGACTAAGTCATTAGCTGTATAAACTGCTTCTTCCGAAAATAACTTATCTGCCTGGAATACAACATTGTTGGTTCGGGGAAGCATTTTTATTTTGGAGGAGGGAATTTCAACTTTATAGAAGCCCATTGGTGTGTGTGTGTGCAAGAATTCATTCCATAGCAACTTCCACACCAAAAGTACCTACATTAGTATCGATAAGTCTTACCATCAGCAGGACTGTTCTTAGTAACCAAAAGTGATGGAGACTGTTTGGAAAAGACCCTGATAGTTTATGTGTGGGTACAAGGTCGTGCGAAGCGATCTCTGAACAACATTGCTTACAGGTAGCAATAGTTGGATTTGACGTTGATCCAAACAAATTAGATATGAAATAAACATTCTCGCATAAGTCTGTCATTCCCATCGGGACCATTGCAATTTGTTTCGTTTATTAAAGAATACCGTTTGGAATCATGGGTATTTTTGAAGCTAGTTAAACAAACTTTTGTTCACGCTTGAATGTCGGGTGAAGATTAGACTTTAGCTTGCCTGAACGATGCGTGAAAACTGTTCACGGAGGGCTTGGGTCACTTTTGCCATGCATCGTACGTTGTATGGCCAGAAGATAGAGTCCGTAACTAACCAGTTTCCAATAAAGTGTGGCGGAAATTTGCTTTGGGCTGTGCGGAAAGGAACTATATTCGCCGTCGGCTGTGTTAACATGAACTGATAGCTCTGTAGCTACAAACTGCTGTCCATATGCCTACGTTCTGGGACTGACTGATCGTCAACGTGCTGTAGCGAATCGTAAACAGATTGCGGGTGCCTTAAATACAAGTAGGTTGAAAAGATTATATATTTTTCATTCTTATAAAGTGATGAATCTATCTTCCTTTTCAAAACTCGAATCAGGGCAGCCCGTTATATATTCCTTTCATCAGTTTGGTCCGTTTACCCAATTTAAAGTTATCTTTTTGTTCCTCAGATTAAAATGTTTTTTTTTTCAAATTTCATACGAAATGTACCGCCGTCTATTACACTTCTTCCTTTATACTTTAATATTCATTGTTTCTATCCACCAAAACCTTTCTTGGAGGGGTTTTCCGTTTGTGCTTATGAATGACAATGGTTTCAAGTTCATAATATCCTGCTATAGTGCTAAACAATATTATTTACCCTGACAGAAGAGCTTTCACTAGTTGTATCCTGGTCTTATTTCTCTGCGTTTACTCAAGACAGGATGTGCAGGAGTGAGACCACAAACCGTGCAGTGTAGGCCACTTGTGGCTCCTTACTGACGCAGATAACTTTCGGTTCCGATTATTATAACAGTTTAATTTGATAAGGAGCGCCGCCAGCAATGCGGCAAATGAGTAATCAAATTTGACCTTATCTAACGCAACAGTCGTACTGTCGGCTGTTTGGGAGAATGTGTCAGTTTCCAGTTCTTTATGCATAGTTGCGAAAGGTTCATTACTTTGAACGGAACACTCAGTGCTACAAAGTTTTAGTGTTCAGAATTATGTAACGAGTTATAGCCAAATAGATTTCACTTTGCTTTGAAAATTGACTTATCACGATTCATTACTAGATGTTTATTGAAAGCAACTTTTTTTCACCAAAGAAACTCAAAATTTAGTTTTCCTTGGTTCAGTCAATAAAAACATTAAACAATGTTGAGTTGAAAATGGTCTAACGAATCATGGACTGTTCTAGTGTAAAAATAATGTTGAATCGTTATATGTAGACACGGCTTTCGATATATTTTGATTTGTTTTACACAAAACTATTTCAGACTTGAAACGATTTTGCAGACGTTCTGACCACGCTACAAATAAAAAATGGTGTCTAGCTATCTTAATCAAGTTGTGTCTTACCAACAAACCGGAAATACCACAAGAAGAGCCGTGATAGAGTAGTGTATTAAACATGTCTGTCGAATATCATTCTAACACCGGGTTACGAATAGTTGGATGTATTTCTCCGCAAGATGGTTGTGTTTATGAGATGTAATTAGGTCGAAACAACTCTCCGTTATTTTATTACTGGTCACTGGGTCCCACATTTTTGGTGAAGAACTTCTTTCAACTGCTTTTAGTACCATATTGAGTGCTTGCAGTGCAAACGGCTAATTGACATCAGGGTAATGAGAGAAGGAAATGCAATGAGAGCTTTTGTCGCCACGTCCTGGGAATTTTTATGTGTTTTGCCTAATCTGGACAATTTATTGTTTCTTCTCGGCTCATTTTACTCAACTGTTGACGAAAATTGTTAAATAATTTGGCAGACATCCTTCTGCGCAAGTGATCTATTGTGTGCATCTTATTTTCTCCGTATGGCTCACATGACACTTCGTTCCACTTTCTCAGAACAAACAATCTCACATCTTTTGAATGAACGTGAGTCAGTCAAATTACTACAAAGGACACGCAATCTGAATGGAGTTTTTCCTGACATGTTTTGTACTCACTTTATTGTGTCATTCAACCAAGTCACACCATTTGTCAAACACTTTGTATAAAGTCAAGAAAATAGTTCATACCATGTTCTTCTTAGTGCATGCAACTCCGTACAGTCAGTTTTATTCATGAATTGTTTGTCTTGCTGCATCCATGATTCTTTGGGGATTACAGAACAATCTCAAGCTTCCATGTGTGACTTATTCTCCGTAAACCTTGTTAAATATTAGATTCTCGCATACAGTCCCGAACGTTTACAAAATGTAAATCGACATATAAAGCTGGAAAATTGTCCACTGTTAACGCCAACAAAATAACTTTTCATCTACAGATAACACAATATACAATTAAATAGATCGAGCACTGAGTGCCTACTGACAACCTTCGAGTTTGTCCGGTGAGCGTTTACCAATAAAGTTTAGAAATAGAGCAGTGCGTTCTGTTCTAAAGTTTGAACAATACATGTAGGATAGAAATAGGGGTAAATACGAACATATTGTCGGTACCAAATTTAGAACAGAATATTAATGGGATATACATTTTTGTTTCCACAATCACTGTTCAAGTTGTACACATTCCAGACTAATGTCCAATTAGAATAGTTTTCACGGTCAATCTCTTTGTCCAAACAATTAACCGCAGCGTATATGCCATATACACAAAATGCGCTATGCACAAAATTGATGGCCGAAAAAATATGCCGCATTGCCCTTTTTCGGCAGTACAAGCGGCACACGCAAACAGAATAATTATTTTGTCGTGACTGCAATGATCTGCAAATGAAAGGAAAAGATTTTTCCAAATGTGGTTTACACACAAAGCCGCGTGGTGCCAAGCAACCATGATTGTTTCTACGTGTGTAAAGAATGCGTGGAAGATAATTAGTAGTGCAGTCATTTTCGAAGTAATGGGAAGTGCAGACTGTTAATCAACTAAAAAGTGTGAATCAACTTGAATTTTATCATAAAAACGTTATTAACCGATTATTTCATCATAGCATAATGAAAGCGTTTGTTACAGTTTCCTTCGCTCTCACCAGCCACAAACGATCAACTACGAATGTTATTCAGTTCATTTAAAACCAAAGTTCTCCACTACTTATCAATATTGGAAAGAATTCCTAGTCGAGGGATCATCGATTGGAGTTAACAGAACAGTTACATTGTATCCTCTCTAGGCAGTCAGGCAATCTGATGGTTACTCACAAGCGAATGTGGTTGAGCGTTCACATGTGGTGGTTCGGTTACGTATAATGTGAAGTAAATACCACAGTCAATTACACAGTTACTTCGTGAAAGAATG
>LOND01008243.1:8714-20170 GCA_014220965.1 Paragonimus kellicotti | reverse complement strand
TGCTGTCTTGAATAACCTCACAGTTGGTAGTTTTGTAAGAGTCGGCTTAAACAATTTTCTGATGGACTGTTCCGGGAAGTCTTTTTAACGACCAGACTGATTAGTATGATAAGTGTTTAATTCTCGTGAAATTGTACTGAACACCTGTTTGTGTAGACGCTCAAATGGTTATGCGTGAATCTATATAGTATGAGGCAACGTAGAAATATTCACTATCACTTGATGTGCAAAACGGACATTTTAAAAAAAATCCTGTTACAATAAATCACTTAGCTCGCAACTTTGAATAATTATGCGTTGAGTGGTGAAAACACTGATAATTATTCTGTAGGTAACGCTAGACATATTTTCATGAAACTCGAGAGTTAAGAGTTTTAGAAGTCATGCAATAAATTCAGTATACATATTCGAGAATTCCGGCTGTTGCATGACCGTGGCAGGGATACGCATACCCGACGAGCTCTAACGAGAGCGGAACTCTAGTATAGCGCATCTTTTTGAAGAGGTCGGACTGGAAAGTCAAAATCTTGCCCAATTGTTTCATTCATTTCTGTGATTTCAACTTGGAGAGAAGTCCCGGTCGTTGGGTCATCGATTAGACTTAATTGGATAATTACCGTGGCGCAGCTCGAGGTATTTGGACAATCTCAACAATGTTTGCGAGCGAATGGGTTTACAAATAGTAAATTAGTGGTGCTTAATTTGAGGTCAGTTGGACATCGATCAGCGCGGCTGGTCCATGGAAAGCGTTGCCAAGGTTCAGATCTGGATCCAGCCGTGGAGAGCAAACTGTCCACCGTTTGTCATCAGAAAACAATAGTGTAGCGAACAAGCTCGTTTTCGGTTATTCATCATCAGGCTAATTACATAACATTTATATGGAACAGGGTTGTCAGGGCGAAAAACAAACAAAACAAGTTCAAGTGAGGTCGGACACGTCATTGGCACACACGGAGACAACGTTTTGATACGATTACGCCACAATTATGACGCAACTGGAACCATGACGCTTTGATCGGTCGTGGTGTGGGTGGTTGGCCATGGCAACTTCAACGTCTGAACAAAGCGCTTTTGTGCACATAAGGGTGGATTTTTTAATCGAATTCCAATCGCTTCAGCTGTGGCCAAAATTCGGCATCCGTTCAGACGTTGAAGTTGCCATGGCCAACCACCCACACCACGAACGATCAAAACGTCGTGGTTCCAGTTGCGTCAGGCCGGTATACACGACCTGATTGGCATACTCGAGGAGCGGTCTTATATAAACTCCGTAGAGCGTCTGAAACGCTCTCTTGTCTATGCGGGGAAAGTGCGCTTAATCATCCTAAGAGCGGCAAATCCCTTTTTTGCCGCCATCTCATGGTGATACGCGAAAGATAAATTAGACGACAACCAGATCTTTCTTCAGATCGATTTTCATGATATCTACTGTGCCGAATGCACTATGAATCACGAAGGCATTGCCAGAGTCTCCACCGAGTGACATGTGTGCGCATTTATTGTCATTTAGTGGGAGACTCCAATCGTCCGACCAGCGCTTAATCGCGTCAAGATCAATCTGTAATGCACTGGGATCAGTGGCATTCCAAATTTTTAGGTCATCGGCATATAGGAGGGTGTTGCTGGAAATATTCTCCGGAAGGTCATTGATGTAGATCAGAAATAACAGAGGACCTAGCACTGACCCTTGAGGAACTCCCGCAGAAATGAAAGAGGGAGATGAGAGATCTGATCCGGTTTTAACTCTAAAAGTTCTATTATCGAGAAAAGAGGCAATCCAGCGAAGAACCTCTCCTTGAATACCATAGGCTTCCAGTTTGTTTCAGAGGGCCGTGTGGGACACGGTCAAAAGCCTTGGCAAAGTCAAAGAAGATAGCATCTGAGATGAGGCCATTGTCTTTGGCCTCCGTCAGACTATCCATGAAAACAAGCATATTCGTTATGCATGACCGGTTAGGAAGGAAGCCATGCTGGGTAAAGAAAAAAGATGTTTGATAAGAAGTGGTTGAGGATGGCACGCTTTAATAAGCGCTCCATTATCTTGCATGGAATGCTAGTAAGCTAGCCGGAGAGTGCCGGTCTCCCGCTTTAAATATGGGCGTGACCGTCGCCTCTTTCCATGCGCTAGGGAGAATGCCAGTCTGAAGTGTCTGTCTAAACAGCTTATAAAGGGGTTCTGCCAGACTAGCAGCTGCTTCCTTGAGAATCCTGGGATGGATCTTGTCAGGACCCATTGCACTGTATGAATTAACCTTGAATAAAAGGTCTTCAACATCTAGCACAGAAAACTCAGCGGTAACCAGTGGTTGCCGGAAATTCTGCAGCGGTAGGACGGGGTGCCAATCCGGCGGTGCGACGTTGTAGACTGCCGAAGTAGTATTCCCTGAATAACTCGGCCACAACTAGTGGGTCAGATGAGGTTTCCCCGTCGGACAGTCGCAAAGAAAGAGCCGAGGGTTTATTCTTTCTTAGTCGTCGCATATGCTTAAATAAGAAATTCTTGTTCCCGCGAGCTCTGAGGAGGACCTTTTCTTGTACGAGTTTGGTGTGTTCACGGATTTCCCGCCTACACCTATTTCGAACAATGTGGAACGCAACTAGGTCCAGACAGATGAAAGCTGCAATTTGTTATGGACTTCCCACGGTGGGAAATATTTGACCAGATTGAGATTTGAACAACTTCACTCCATCCAGGATAGTAAGGAGAGCGTTTTCTAGTTTTGGCCGAGAACATGTGTTCTCAGTTTATTTCAGAAGAGTATTATTCACAAATTAAATCGATTTCCTTTTGCTCTAGGCACACGCTGTTTCCAGCTAGGCTAGCTGTAATGCCCGGGCTGCCAGACTAGAGTGTAAGCGAGGTTTGGGTTGCCACCGGAAATCTATGCTTCCGGAGTCTGACGCGAACAGCAGCCAGCGAAACCTGAAGTAGACAGTCTGCTATACTCTGGTGACCGATGAGTCTATTCTTGATTATTTTTGGATGGATCCAACCATTCAGGATAACAACTACATTCAAGTTCAACTCAGATTCCCAAAGTATTGTCTGTATTGAGGGTGAGTGCAATTTTTCTATAAACCTACTTAATGAAAACCAACAGTCAATGATGCATTCCGTAGACCGTGACGTGTATATTCGTTGGAAGTCACTGACTACAGTACTGTTAAAACATCGTCGACTGGAGATAAGATGAACGAACTTTCACTTGCGTTACAACATTCTCTTACATTTGCACATCTCGGATTAAGGCTGTTAGGATGCTTGTTACTGGAATTTGTTGATTGTTCACACCTGAAATGTAGGGAATTCCAAGCTGGGCGAATAGCTCTGAAAAGAGGAAGTAACAATCAACTATGCCTTCGGTGTATCGTCAAGATAAATCATAGCACTTGTTTATGTGATGATTACTAGGGTGGAGGTTAACAGATTGGTGGCTTGAAAAAGGTTGTTAGATTATATTGGGTCTATATAAGAAAGCTGAAATCAGTCAACAAATCAGAAGTAACGCAAGATAAATACACAAAATCTTGACTGCCACACTCAGTGATAACAGTTACATTTTGAAGCGGTTGTCCTATGTCCACCCTCACTGTTAATGAGAGGTCTTGGCACGTTCAGTGTCTATGGTTTGTTGTGGCACACACACAGGGTGTTTAAACAGAATGCGATAAACTTTGCGGTTTGCAAGATTGCAATTCTGAGTGGTTTCAAACAAACACCATAACCTTTAATACCCGAATGTAATAGCTAACAGGGGCCGAGAGTGGGCTATGTTTCAGACCATTGTAAAACAATAGATGACAAGCGCGAACTGGTTAAACCGCCACAGAGCAATGTCCGATCACAAATGGATTCTGGTCGGTGACGAGTTTTTTTACCTATTCAGGGTGTATCCACAGGAACATTCATATTTGCGTACACATTAGAGAATGTATCATCTGAAAATCCATCAGTCTTTCAGGCATATTGGTACGACAGCAAATATAATGACGTTATCCGCAAAATATTTCGTTAACAATAAAATTGCTGATTTCCTTGGTTAACGCTTCAGCCATTCCATCAGCTGCAGATTGTATAAAATGATAGACGGCTTTATAGCTAATAACTCGTTTGTGAGACAGTTGTGCCGTTTGTCTCAGATCCCATGAACTTCGCCTGTTAGAGCATACGTCAAAGGCACCTACAAAAACACTATGTTGAATTATAGCAATATATGTACATTAATTTACGTAAAGTGTAAAGTGTGTAATCGAGGTTCACCCGATACGCACACCTGATAGGTGCTGTTACCCACGGAAACGGTTGTGTACTTTCGGTGAATTCTGAAAACTAAACACGTCTTGCTTATACTGTACTGCCTTGTAAAATAAATTGACTCAACCTTTACAGCCTGTGATGTACTGCTGTTCACGATAACTGTTTTGTTTTCGTGTTTGCAAGGTTATGGTTAGCAACTTTCCAGGAATAGGCTATGTGTAGGTAGAACTCTGTCTTTGACGTTATAACCACAAACTACTCCAAGCAAAGAACACGATGACAATCGCTAGTCTTGAAGTATACGAATAACTCTTACAACTACAATGTGTACAAAGGTACCGGAATAGCTGTGTGTTATGCTCGCTTCATGTTTCTCATTAACGCATATTCACGAGACATTGAAAACATGATCCGGTCAACAGTAGATTCCTGGAAATCAAACGACGTGCCTGGTTAAAATTTTACCTCTCTCATTGGTGTACTCTGTTGCCTGTAAGTGCTTGGTTACGGTTCCGCAGATCGTCTTGTAGTGTGCTGCAATGTTTAAGGTATGCCAAATATTCACATGTACACAAATTATTGCTACTCTAAAACTGATGGAAATCGATACCAGAATTAGTTGACTGTTGTTCAAAGTTTGGTATTTTGTCACCTACATCGGACTGAATGTCTCGAGATCGTCTGTAAATTAGGTTTGTTGAAGCTGAGCATTGTCATTAGAGGACAACATGTGTGCATCCGGAATTCATGTTATTTCTCGAGGTTCTTGATGAATGTTTCATAAATCTCCTGTACCAGACGATTTGTAGATTGTCGTCTTAGGGAGTCTTCTCCGACGTGCTTCACATACCTCTTGTTCCAAATGGTCCACGCTTGATTGTGGGCGAATGTCGCTGTGCTTACCAACTGGTGCTTATCGGTACGTGAATTCGAAACGTCATGTGTTGACATAAAGTTCAACTAATCGTTACATTCTGCTCATACATTTTTTGTATGTTGGTAACTTCAAAAAAGATACCCCATCGTGATGTATGTACTAGGAATTCCTACGCATTCGATTTTCCTGCAAAATAAACCTTGTATATCGTTATTAATGCATTCCAACTTAGTCAAAACAGAGAGAAGACATATATCGCGAGATGTTAACATTTCGATTTACTCTCATCAGTCGCCAAACGTAAAACCAGCAAATTTTATACAACAACATTGAACGAACCAACCACATAGTTCTGACCTTTCACGCGCTAATAGTGCAATCAATTCCACGGCAAGGAGATTGATTGCGTCAGCGCCTTCTGTGCACACAAAACTGGCCGATGTTGTTTGATTAGCAATGCCTCGCTAATCGCCAACAGTTTCGGGTGACATAATATCGGGTCAAGCAGCCTGATTCCAATAGCCTCGGCAGTACAAAGTGTTCTAATTCGGACCGCTTTTGATGAGTTGCCTGGTACGCGATATACTACCTTGAAGGCTTGATCAGTTTTCACCTGGTGCCCGCTTGGTTGGTTCGTTCAACTGTTGTTGCTATACGCAGTTTGTATAAAATTTGCTGGTTTTACGTTGGCGACTGATGAGAGTAAATCGAAATGTTAACATCTCGCGATATATGTTCTCTCTGTTTTGACTAAATGGATTAAGGGAACTCATTGTTTCAAATTAATCAAAACGACATTCATGGGTATCCAGCAACCACAACCTGTGGTCTGTGAGATAAAGTCCGGAGTGTTCACCCTTCTGGGATGACACCGACAAAAATGATAGTTCTGTGTCATCCTCAAATGTATGTCCCAATTGGTATACGTTTATCTTTGCTATCTCCCTTCTCTACAAACAAGTTGTCTAAACTGTAACGCTAGATCAAGTCTCCTGCTGTCTGAGTGCCACAGCACCCCTGACTACATGTGCAAGTTTTTCAACAGAAATTGGTTTACTCTGCGGGATTTTCATGAAAATCACAAACTGCTCTAATGTGATGCATGTCAGAGCGATTGGTTGAGAGTGTAAAGTCGCTGCGTAGATCCTTAACTTTTGTCAGAGTGATGTGACATTTAGAAAAGACTCAGTTACGAAAAATCTGGACTTCGGCTGGATTCGAACCAGCGACAGAAGCAGTATGATCAGACGTAGAAAATACCATCTGACAATTATTAGATTACCGAGGCACGTGAAGGTTTTATAGCTTCAAAATTCATACATCTCAGTTTATGCTCTGGAACCGAAAAGCGTACTGCTGTAGTTTACAATCCACATGTTATACCCCTAGAGGAGCAGACTGAAACGATGACGCTTCCAGCACATCAGCAATGCTAAACTGGTCATGAGATACCGTGTTTCTCATATAATGACCTGCTTGTTTCTAGACATCATGCTGTATTGCCTTGCACAGAAGCATGACAAAGTGATGCAGTATAACATAATGGATGTAGGAACAGACACTTTTTTGGTCACCTTTGTTCTCAAAATAATTGCCTGCAAGGAAATAGGCGCAGAACACCGGTTCTCTGGAGCAACTCATTACCACAACAACAAGGTCAATAACGCATTTGTATGAAGCAATGTGAGTCACGTTTCATTTAAGCTGCGTGTTTTATGTTGAAACAACTTGTGGATATATCCAAAACTTAGACGCCCTCAAGTGGCTACTTACCCGAAAGGCTTCTAATTTGGGAGGTGAATGTGTTAATAGTTGTTTGCTTCATGACCGATATCGGGTCGCAGTTATGAAAACCCTACTCGTTTAGAGCGCTTGTCTGACCAGTCAAGACAGCCAAATTTCTCGATTCTCCTAAAGTTCCATGATGCGGCTACGTTGTTGCTCTACGAGTCACTATATAGATCTACTAACTAGCACAACCATAGAACAACCAACATTCGGCTAGGGTAGTCGCGCATTAGTAACGATTGAACGTGGCTGAGCGATGGCGTCGAATAATTTGGTCGTGCTTAGCGTGAGATTAGTGGTGTATTGGTCAACAAAGCTGTCTCATGAAGACGCGACGGGGGTTCAAATCCGAGCCATCGCAAGGATATAAAGTACTATCGAGCTCCATTATAAGCGAAAAACGAGTCCAGTTGTTCAGTCTGAGAAGAACTGAATAAACTGTGTGGGAATGTGAGAGATGCGATCAGTTGTGAGTGACATTCGACTAACAGCCATACACGTGGTCAATCGTTCGCACAGGTGCCAATCATATGCGTCACATCAGCTCACGCACTGATGTACCTCCTGCTTGAGATGTCGACAAACTCATTTTGAGACGGGTAGTAAAATCTGTCAGCAAGTGTGCCGATGAATATCGAGAGTCATTAACACAAGTCTCAATGGTTGTGACCTGTCTGAAACGGACGACAGAACATGCGTTTTCCGTGGAACCCTTGGGGTGTATACAGGTCAATTTAAATCGGACCAATCTAAATTCCCATGACTTACTGTTGGACCGTAACCATTCGACGAATGAAATGGTTACACTTTCAAAATTTCTTTTCTTTTCAACTGCCATGTCGATGGAAACTTGTCAACGAGGCAATCGGTTCTTTCTCATTCTCGTGAACGTTTTCATAGGTCGGACAGAGATTGTGCCCGATGATTTCGGTTGAATTTGATGATTTGTTAAGATGGTCTTTTGAATCTTCCCATTACAAGAAAGAGTTGGTTTTTTGACGGTCAATCATTTTTTAGAGCAGAACAGGTGACTGTGTCAAGGTTTGAAAGTTCAAACAACGCGCTTGTGGAAACTATGGGCGTCCATTTTGTTACAAGGCGACGAATCTCCGGATCTCATCTTAAAAGCAGTTCATTAATGCACTTCCGTGTGTTGTGAACTAACATGGTTTTCTTGAATTCGTTTATCATGTGGACTAAGGGTGTGTTGCTTGTCCCGAATGCACGCTGGAAAATGTCAAGGGCTGTTTGTTCAGTCATACTGTTGAAAAGGTTTGACACGTTCCTGATCGAATCATTATTGCAAGTCAGTGTTACGCAGACTGCTTATCAGCACGTTTGACGTAATCGCATTCGAACTGAATCAGATAAGAGTCTGCCTTCGTTTAGAAGTGTGTATAGTCAAAAATCGGCCTGGCTAAGCTTTTCTGGCAGACACTGGTTTGTATAACTGTCTCACTTTCTCCAAATATAGATGCATCGGGGACGCATTGGGTTGTACGTATACGCTGGGTCGGAGCTACTAACGTGGTTTATTTTCTACACGTAATATGTAACTGACAGGGAACACGAAGTTTAAATCACTGTACAGTTTCAATGGCAGTCAGCGAAATACAGTAGCAGCCGCTGTACGAGCTAACAAAAGATAGGTCACTCGAAACTAAGGTTCGAAAGGGGCCGACTGGAAAGTCTATGGGAATGCGACAGCTGCGATCAATTGTGGGTGATGTTCAACTTGAAATTAACCAAATCCCCTACTACTCATCAACAGACAGGATTCGTTAACGACTGAAGGTGTAGTCATCGACATCGAGCAACATCAAGTCAGAAAATTAACCTGAAGCATAAAACAGTATGAAAGGATATCTTTAAAAGAACGATAGACCGTTCTCAGTGACACAACGGATGGTAATCCGCGACTACCTGCCAGGTGTCCATATCAATAGTCAACTATTTTTTTATGGAAATAATTCACTCCAACAAACGACTGGCATGCTCTGACAGAATATGCCCTCACCACGGTGAGGACACTTCTTTGCTTTGTCCAACAGTACCCGACTAAAGTATTCAGAATGACAAATTAAAGATCACGACCTGCTTGATGAGTTTGGTTATCAAACTACTTACAGCTCACTGACTAGGAAATTAGTTGACCAGATGGACTGGGAAGGCGTGCAATAAGGAGATTGCGAGCTTCATAGTTGTCAGTAGTGACTGTAGACCAAGGGTTTTTGAGTGCTTCAACGTACTTCCTCTGGGCACAGTGTCTGACTGTTTGCATCGCTTTCTGTATGAAACACACCGATTAGCTGTTCCTTCTTTCAGGGAATTATCCCGCCACATGTTTTGGACAAAACGGTCTGAATCGCTACTGTCGCTTCCTTGAGCAAACACAAAGTATGCCATGTTCATTACCTTATTGTTCCCGTGACTTCTTCGGAAACGGAGCAGGCCAGTACTCATATTCACTTATCGCGGACCCAACCATTAATGCCTCAAAGATAAATTGCCGATCATTCGATCAGCTGGTTGGATGTGTTAGACTCCGAAAATGAAATTGCGAGTTGGACAAAAAGGATCGTGCTTTACTGGACGAATTTCTGCTACAGAATGATAAAAACAGTAGCGTGAGCTGCGTTGACGGCCGGTAACAAGAGAAGCTTCAAAGATGTCCTAGGACGATTTCAGCCCGTCTGTTCCATCCGCTAAAGCACTAGCAAACGGAGCCCTGCTGCTTCCTGCACGCAACCGAAAGATATCGTTGGTAGCTGGTGCAAACATTTTGGCAGACTACTCGATAGGCCTGTTGTCGTTATCTGGATGACGGTGAATAGTCTGTCGTAACAAGCTACTGAGGAGACTTTCTACTTCAGTTACAACTTGTTTACACCCCGTTAGTTTGTGGTGGAGTGCAGCCAATCGTGTACGCCATATCTGCATAGTGTGGATGGATACAGTACAACTCGGATTGACATTCTGCACTGGCTAAGGCCGCAAGGGCTCGAAATGGCGTTTGCAATGCTTCTTGATGCTCGGTTTGAGAGTGAGCATTAGGAAGCATCACGAATACTTTCCTTTTCTTCAGACTTGTTCTGGATGTTCAGAGAGTCATTAGACAACTCCAAGAAGGGAATGGCGGTGGGTGAATATCATTCACCAAGTATGGCGACCAAATCCCGAAACGTGCCATACCTTAGACCGTTCATCCAATTTGGAGTTAGGAAACAGTCTCCTAGACGTTGAAAGATGCTATCATTGTTACTCCAGTTCAAGATAAGACGAGCATGCAGAGCACGGGAAGTTATCGGGACATCAATGTGCTGGGCTGCGCTGGATAGGTTTTTACGAGATATCTGCTTAACATAATATAAAATCTTGGAGAGGGATGGTCTTGAAAAGCAGAGCGAACTTCAGGCCAGTTGCAGTAATACTGACGTATCGTTTACCGCTAGCCAGTTGCTGGAACGTTGCAACGAATGTAACCACCTATTGTATGCACCATATATGGACTGCATCAAGGCTGTTGAATTTTTGGGTGATGAAGCATTATGTACGGTGCTTAGGAAGGTCAGATGTCCAGGTAAGTTCATTAATTTAATTGGTAGGTTGCATGCTGGTGTAAAGGTGAAGTTACAGTCGTGTGGGTCGACTTCAAACAATTTCACATTGTCACTGGTGTGAGGCATAGTTGTGTCTCAGGTCAAACCTTATATTCGAGTCGTTCGTCAGTACTGAGATGACAATGTTTGGAAGAAATACCGCACGGTTATCTGTCTATTGAATATTTGACGCTTCGGTACTCTGAGGTTTGAGCGTCATCGTTCAGATGTTGTTGTTCGAAGATACCAGCACAACCATAATCGCTACCACCACTTTCTCACACAACAGAAGAACTACAGCCGTTGGTCACGGATTTTACGACCGCGGCAGCCAAGTTTGGTTCGGATAGCAACATATGTATGTCGTTTTCCTTCATTCGGCACTATTCGGGTTGTTGCTATACGCAGTTTGTATAAAATTTGCTGGTTTACGTTTGCGACTGATGAGAGTAAATCGAAATGTTAACATCTCGCGATATATCTTCTCTCTGTTTTGACTAAATGGATTAAGGGAACTCAGTGTTTCAAATTAATCAAAACGACATTCATGGGTATCCAGCAACCACAACCTGTGGTCTGTGAGATAAAGTCCGGAGTGTTCACCCTTCTGGGTGACACCGACAAAAATGATAGTTCTGTGTCATCCTCAAATGTATGTCCCAATTGGTATACGTTTATCTTTGCTATCTCCCTTCTCTACAAACAAGTTGTCTAAACTGTAACGCTAGATCAAGTCTCCTGCTGTCTGAGTGCCACAGCACCCCTGACTACATGTGCAAGTTTTTCAACAGAAATTGGTTTACTCTGCGGGATTTTCATGAAAATCACAAACTGCTCTAATGTGATGCATGTCAGAGCGATTGGTTGAGAGTGTAAAGTCGCTGCGTAGATCCTTAACTTTTGTCAGAGTGATGTGACATTTAGAAAAGACTCA
>LOND01008242.1:8392-20537 GCA_014220965.1 Paragonimus kellicotti | reverse complement strand
TTCCAAGGGCAACATTTCGTCGACCAGTATCTATCTGAAATATTCCACCCAAGAAGAAACGGTACGAATATCGCACAGGTGGGGAAGCTGGAAACGTTGTCACACATGTTTCATCATCAAATGTGTTAGTGTTCTTGTTGAAATGCAATTCCAACCTCGTGCAGTCGTATATTTCTATTTCGACCATATCTTCGAAACCACACAGAATGAAGCACTCTCAGGCTATAGAATGACGTATTCCATCTGGAACATTGCAATAAGTGCATTTACAAGACTTGAAAAGTGACCTAACGCCAATAACGGGTGATTTTCGCAAAAATGGTGGAAATTTTTTTTCATCACCAAACCAGTACTTTTGGCACTTGATCGATGTATTTCAATATTTGCAGTACCGCTGTTTATTTAAAATTGATGCATTGTAAGTACTTTGCCGAAATTCCGATTTTAAAATTTTCAAAATATTTAAAAACGAGGATTCGCGCCAAAATGACCGTTTTCCCTTTTGAACGACCTTCAAGCCGAATCCCTCGAAACGGATAATTGCCCTTTCGTAGTTTACCTTCCAGGTCGGGTTGGTTGAATCGCTTGTTTACAACTCCTCCGCGCAGAGTAAGGGACGATCACTCACAACAGCTTCAAAATCGTCGATGAACAGGTTGGGTAGCGGCCATTTTGGGGTAAACACTTGTGCCGGAACTGCGGGGATGGATACTCGCGGGAGAGTACATCAGTGAAACTGACTTTGAATAGTCCCAGATGGAAGTAATCTGTCAGCCGCAGCCACAAGTCAATGAATATGTCAGACGTCGCTAGACTGCCTTGCAGTGCTGACTGATGGACGACGTCTAACTTTTTTGCAAAGCCGAGATAATTAGCATGCACGCGGAATCTCTTGTCATTAGCTTTTGTAAATTTATTCACCGCACTTGGAAGGTTTGACCGTATGAATAATCCTGCCCGAATCAGCGTCCGAGCATGAAAGAACACCTGTCGTGCTTTATCAGTCAGTCGTAGTGATCAAATCGTACTTTGAAATAAGCTCCATTAAGTCTATTTGATGCACATCCCGAACCCGAACATATTTGTTGTATAAACCACCCGATGTCAAACATACTTAGACCATGGTATGCATCAGAGTTTGCACTGACAAAGTAAGATAGTTACATCTGACCACGACGGAATAGGTGTGCGCGTATGCACACATCAAGGTAGTGAAGCAGACCGTCGTACGACGAGAATACCTGATGAAATGTGATGAGGACTGACCAGTGAGACTGGAACTACATCATACCTCATTCATTCAATCCACCAATTAAACACTAATAAGTTGGCCATCGGCTTGTCTGTTTCTTGCCAAACCCACCTACATGTCACGTTGGTTTTGTGTTAGATGGGTCCAATTGGCTGGCTCCCGACAACAGTTCGTCTCCGTTAGTAGCGTCAACCGTTGAAAAGATAATGTGTTATATGAATAAGTGTTTGTTATGGATGTCACTGAACGAGAAATGCTGACGGGACAGACAGCTTCGGTATTTGGCGGTGACGTGAATGTAGTCTACAACCACCTTCAACGGACTTTGGAAGAGACAGCAGCAGGAATTATTGACATATAGAGAACAAGCAATGGGCATCTTGCGAGTATGATGATTCAGCGGCGAAACGGGTTAGAGTCGACCATTTGGGTGCGAAGTGAAGCTGTTCGTTAAATTTTTAGAAATAATAAAACGCACACTTCAGAAAGAAATATATAAAGTTAGTTCGGTACCACAGTTCGTTTGTAATATAAAAAGTCGCTTATACCTGAATATCGCTCATATTTCCACTTTTTCGTGGAAAAGTTTCGCAGTTTTCCCGTTACCAACCCCATGTTGGGTCTCCCAGTCGATTTCGCGCTGTGAACGTGTCATCCTTGTAATTTTCGTGGTAACCTACATATTTCTGTTACAACAGAGCTCAGTTATACGTGATTTGGGGAATACACATGAATTTGTATTTTTCAACCACACTTTGTTCGCATTTTATTTCACACGAAATAGCATTCATTAATCGTCGGCTCTATACTGTCGTGTTTTCTGGTTAATTATCTAATTGGGTTATGCCCTCATTTGGTTTATGTGTCAGAATTTCAGGTAGGCACCCGACGACGGAATATTACTCTTGAGCATGGTTGCGCATGACGTTATCAGCCGGTTGGTTCTCTCCACGGCCCATAAGTGAGGGTTTGGAAGTGGGTAATAAGTCCACTTACTTAGGGGACTATTCCCGGTGCAGTTCTGCTTACTTCGCTGAGTTCTTTATACTTCCATAACGGTCGCATGACGTTCGTTCAAGAACATATTTTAGAAACAGATTATCTCTGACTGCCTGCCCACTGATCGAAGATGTTTCCCAGCGATTCATTCGTTGATGTAAAAAAAAGTCCATTATCCGCCTCATTGTTGGAAAATATTAACACTCAAATGCCATTCACCTGAACTGAAGGTGATAGGCATCATATATCCTGAACAAATTGAATATATGTTTGTCAATATTTCGCACGTGTGCTTGAGATAGATGTTGCTCAACAACATTGTTCGCATCGTACGTCGGTTGGACAAAGTGGCTATTAGCGTCAACGCATACAGCGTACTTAGGCGCTGTTCACATGTTGAGTCGGCTGGAGTTAGCGCTATTCAAACGGCTACTCCATCTGGTGTTTTATTTGAGCGCTAACGACTTCATTTCCTTGAAGATTAACAATGTACCATGTGATCAAGACCAGCGGGCGCGCACAGGTTGAATTTGAATTGTGTAACAGAGCGTGCTGCTGTGTTGTTGACGCCGTTTTAGTTTTCGTTTGTGTAAGTCGTGTGCATGGCTTACTGGGCCTTTGGCTCATGCTTGTTTGTGTTGTTTCCTTTTACAGGACTGTTGTTGGAACCCCTACTTCGGAAGAACGCTGTTCCCCGGTGTCTCCACGTCGCCCTGAAATTAGTCCACGAGCGTTATGGACGATCAGAGTAGAAGCGGTCGGCTTGTATGTTGAGGTAAACACAAGTGGACCAGAGTGTATTATGTTACTTACGGCACCTTCGTGCGACATCTGGTGAATAACAGTTTGCCAACCTAGTTTCAATGCGTCCGTTTCCTCAGAATGATCCTCTGCAAATATGGTCGAAACTGACTTCTGTTTGATTCGAATGAGGCTGGAATATTCCTAGCAAAAGACCATGAATTTTTGATATTCTGCACGTGGCTGACTGTCTTTCGGGTCGTCAATGTTCATTAAATAGTTAACGACCCAGCGTTCGTAGTAAACAGTTTAATCCGGAGCTTCGCAAGCTTTCCGTTGGCCCATCACTATTACCGTGTTAGGTTAAACGTGGTATGGATATTGCAATGGGCTCATTCGTACATGTCTCTAGGTGGTGGGTAATTAAATGATGGTGTCTCGTCCGGTTCGTGGGAAGACGACCGTAGACGCCTTTCACCTTTCCCAATCTATGCCATCAAGTATCCACACTGTTGGAAAGCGACATCTTTGGTGGTACTATCTTTTCATTACTAGTGACTCATCAATTTTTACGACTGAATGCATTTTACTTTTTGAGCGTTTCGTCAATTTTGCCGTCACGACAGCATTGTTCCCAAAAGAACCTTCACAGGCTATTTGGGCTTTCTACGCCCAAAACGAGACCTACGCAAAAAATCGTTGCGGAGAAACTTTTGCTTTCCCTATACCCCCAGTGTAGTAAGATCGTTAGTGCGCTAAATTCATGGTACACTTCGTTAGAAACAAGGATACAGAGAGCAAGTTGCTCAGCAAGTTCATAAAACACTGGAACATCGGGCAACTCGTGTGCGACACGCCAGTGGACACGCGCTATTTAACAAAGTGTCTACGACCTTCGAAGCTCAGAACCGCGAGTGAGGAGCCACATCTGCCTCCAGCGCATGCATATGGGTTCACACGTCGTATCTTCGGAAAACTTTCTTCGCTTTTCTTGCGTTGATGTTGCACCTTCCGATAACCTCCGTATAGAAAGGGAAAACCTCGAGGTGCAATTAGAATTTTGACGTCTGAAAAAGTTTCCGGTGACCCCTTTGGAATGCATACTACATGTAGTGAAACGATGGCGATTTATCGTAACTCGGGTATGACGCGCTGAACGTCCCTCCTGGAATCATAACGTTGCAATTTGCATGTGAGGAAGCAGTAACATACACTCAACACATACACCAAATTGTATCAGTAGCAATCTTAGCATTCTACTTGTGCAAAAGTGGATCACATTAGTTACAAATTCTTGTCGTGAACGGCTTAACCATGAGGGTACACAATAACGCCTTCCTAATAACGAGTAGTGTATAAGTTGGGGACAACAGTAGCTTCAACAGTTAGGCTGAAACATAAAGCACATCACGAAATAGCCTGAGAGAAATGATAATTACGTTGTTTACTAGTTCTACTGTCAGTTACAGAAAACTCGGAATCACTTAAATGACATAACTTACGCTATCTCGGCAATGGTAGAAGTTTGTTGCGACTGAAACTGACAAGGATCAGTTAAGCCTTGGACAAAATGTCAAAACGTTGCCACCGCACCTCAGTGGAAGTGATGTAGGCGTCGCCCGAGATGAACGTCAAGCAAGGGTCAAAGTACTTTTGTTAACTAACTCTTGCAAACCGAGAAGCGTCTTTCCATAAAAATGATTGCGTGGTTGCCATTCAGGTTTGACTGTTTGTTGCACACACCTCATGAGGCCGGTATTGAGATCACCTTCGACGTCCCCAAAATCCTAAACTCCCTGCGACGTGAGAGTTGCCTTACCAGTACCACCGTGCCTGTTCACATTATCTTGTGAATGTAAATTTACTGCAAACCACTAACATCAAAGTTAGTTTTGTTGGCGTAGGTATCGCAGTTTTAATCGTGGCTGTATAATGAATCCGACCGGTCTTGCTTGACGTAGGAAGCATCATATGGAAGTGGCGAACGGTAAGTTATCCTCAGGAAGAGGTACCGGTTGGCCGTAGAGGAGTTCGGTGCTAGAAACGCGGGGGTTGGCATTGGCGCCACGTGGATGTCAAGCAAAACCATTGAAACGGCTTCTGTCCAAAGAATTGCATTGACGGCGGTGAGGGCTGAGTTGAGTTGTCAATGAAAACGTTCGACTTTGCCGTTCATATCTGGGTGCTATGCCGTAGTCTGCGTGCGATGACATCAAAACACGTTCGCCGTTTCTGCAAACAAACCGCTTTCGAGTTGATGCTGCAGTTTGTTGTAACCATGGCCGGGCAACCGCGAGGTGTGCGAGTCGAGAATTGATCGGAGCGATTCAGTAAATTGTGGCCGACAAGTGGCGGTGAACCTTAACTAGTTGACAAGCTAGGCGAGATTCCGCCCACGCAAGATGATCCTTTTTCAAACCGGGACAGACGTACCTTTCGGAAACAAGCTTGGTTCGTGCCCGGATGCCAGGGTGGGCAATGTTATGCAGCGTGTCAAACACGCGACGTCGTAAGGTTGAAGGCACGACTGGACGAGGGTGTCCAGCGGAAGTATCGCACAAAATCGTTCCAGGATGCTGTCGGTAGCGGAAGGTCCGCGAGGCGCAATGACGAACGCTGGCAAGAAGCGCGGAGATCATTCTCCGTACGTTGTGCGTCGGCCATAGCTGACAAGTCGATGATGTCGTGGCCAACAAGTGCCGATACGCGTGACAGAGCATCAGCCACAACGTTGTCACTGCCAGAGACGTGTCGTACGTCTGTCGAAAATTGCGAAGATGAAATCCAAGTGACGCACTTCGCGGGGTGAGTGGCGCTCGGAACGATCATAGGAGGTATATAAATTCTGTATGTGACCGGTGGAAGCCACAACTTGGCTATCCTTGAGGGCGTATCTAAAGCAATGAACGGCTGAGTAGGTACCCAGCGGTTCACGAAAAAATGTCCTGAACCTAGTTTCGGCGGGTAATAAGCGTCTGGAGAAAAATGAAAGTGGTCTCCAGATTCCATCGACGAACTGTTGGAGTACGGCACCAACAGCTGTGTCGGATGCGTCTACGGCTATACTAGTGGTGGCGTTTGCGTCGAAGTGTTGTTGCATCGCAGCAGCGGCTAGCGCGTCTTCAGTGCGGTTGAAGGAGTCGAGAGCTACTTCTAACAACCCGACGCTGCTGGTGGAATGGACGCAGAGTAAGTCGGTCAGAAGTTGCATGAGTTGCGCACAACGCGGGACAAAACGTTGGCAACAGTTACCATGCCGTTAAAACGAGGGACAACAGCTAGCGTTGTAGTGGGGGGAAAGTTGCAGGTCGCCTGTGCTCTGTCGGTCAGCGGTCGAAGTGCCGTGCTGATCGAGGTGGTGCCTCAGGAACTCAACTTCTAGTTGGCCGGAAACGCATTCATCCACGTTGATGATGGCGTTTCACGCTGAAAGACGTTTGAAGAGCAATCGCAGATGGTTCTGGTGCTTTTCTTCGGAGGCTGTTGGCAACAAATGGTCGTCGATATGGAGCGAACAAAGTCCAAACCTATTTCGATATAATTGGTAAGCCGCTGGAACGTTTCGACGGCATTCCGGAGACCAAACGTCACATGCAGAAATTCATATAAGCCGAACGGTGTAATCACCGCTGTCCTAACGATATTGTCGGCGAAAACCTGGATCCTGTAATAAGCACGAACCAGATCTAGCTTCGAGAACACACGGGTTTCCTTCAAGCTAGCCGTGATGTAGTGAATATTTAAGGTGGGTACCTGTCCGGTACCGCGGAATTGTTGAGCGCAGTATAATCTCCACATGAACGCCCATCTCTCGACGTTTTTGGCAGTATATGGGCGGGCGAGGCCGAAGGTTATGCCGTAGACAAATGTTACAAAGCTGGAGCAAGCGCTGGAAATCAACGCACGTTATCTCTAATTTATTCGGTGTCAAATGACGTGTTTTCGCAAACACCGGCGGGTCGGTGGTGACGATGTGGTGCTGCGTTGCACCGATTACTGAGGGCAGCGAAGTTGGTTGTCTGTTGACAGTGAGAAATTTGTGATGACGGGACGGCGCACAAGGTTGATTGGAACCGCGTTCATCAAAGTCGCGGTAAAAACAACTTAATCTTACGGTCGACTAGCCGACGGATGTCGTGCGTCAACTAGTAGGTCGAAATGCTCGAGAAAATCGATGCCAATGATTGCATTTGGACGTCTGCGATAGTGAAAAGCCATCGGAAAGTGCGGCGAAGGCCTAAGTTCAATGTACGTGAACGCTGGACCATAGACGGTAATAAACGTACCGTTCGATGCACATGAGGTTGAACGCGCCTGCGTGAACTGTTCGCGAGAATCCTAGGAGAGGATGCTAATCTCTGCACCAGTTTCTATTAGGGAGCGAACTCATGATTGGCGGTCTCCAATGAAGAACGGGCGATTTCGGGAGCCAACGACGTCAGTCACCGCGCCGTAATGGGCGGCTAGTTTCCATGATCCTTCATGGCGGAAGGAACGGCAGAAGCGAGCACGACCCTCAAGCCGCTGGTGGTACCAGCAGTGGCACTTGTCGCCTCCTAGAACTCGACCGGGAGGCTCTTTTGTTAGATTTACGTGAGGTCGAATGCGGGCGCGAGCTTCGAGTGCTGAGCGCCTGGATCTGACGTGTGAGCTCGTTCACACGGTCGATCGGGGGTGCAAGTGACTCTGCAGCTGGCGTAGATGCTTAAAAGATCCGCTGTTCATAGGTCTACCAGATGCAGTTGGCGATGTCAGCCAACTGTGTAATAGACGCGGGGGAGCTGACACAAAGGATATTTTGCATATCCCTAGGCAGTCGCTGGATCCACATTTCCTTCAAGGAAAGACTCCTCGAGCTGAGTTGAGCCGGCGAGACGTTGCATGTGGCGTAGAAGCCGTGAGTGCTCCTGGTCGCCTGGGTGTGTAGTGTCCAGCAGCTACTACATACTTTGACGATCGGAGAGGCCAATATCCTTGATAAAGGCCTCCCTTGATTGCCCGTATGGTCTAACGGAAATCTGGCACCTCTAAAATGTCGCCCACCTCCTCTATGACGTGAGGTGTGAAAGCAGTGACCACGCGATGGAACACCGTTATTTCCGAGGTAAAGTTCCGCATTGCAAAACTGGCCTCAAGCTGTGCGAAACAGATCCGAGGGTTATTCTACCTCATAGGGGCGATTGGAACGGAAAGTGTACCGAGGGAACAGTCTGGGGAACTGAAAATCTGTCTTGCAAGATTTTCAAAGTGACAGAAGGAAATAAGCCAAGCATATGGAAACGAACCTCTAACTCACGTCAGTTGAACAAAATACACCTTGAAAAGTGTGGATGAGATTCCGCTTACCAGTTACGATGAGGACGCTCAGTGAAATAACGCCTTCGACGGTATGCACAAACGATACCAGGCGCAAGACAAAAATACGTATAACTGCAGAAGACGAACGTATAATATACGACAATTACAATAAGTCTCAACCGGTGCTAAACGACACCGATACGCGAAAGTAGCTGGAGAGGTTAAGGACCCGACTGTTGAGCGCGCGAGCAAGCCAGATGTGCATGTGACGCTATTGACACGCATGGGTCTACCTCATAGGGGCGATTGGAACGGAAAGTGTACCGAGGGAACAGTCTGGGGAACTGAAAATCTGTCTTGCAAGATTTTCAAAGTGACAGAAGGAAATAAGCCAAGCATATGGAAACGAACCTCTAACTCACGTCAGTTGAAGAAAAATACACCTTGAAAAGTGTGGATGAGATTCCGCTTACCAGTTACGATGAGGACGCTCAGTGAAATAACGCCTTCGACGGTATGCACAAACGATACCAGGCGCAAGACAAAAATACGTATAACTGCAAGAAGACGAACGTATAATATACGACAATTACCATAAGTCTCAACCGGTGTTAAACCACACCGATACGCGAAAGTAGCTGGAGAGGTTAAGGACCCGACTGTTGAGCGCGCGAGCAAGCCAGATGTGCATGTGACGCTATTGACACGCATGGGTCGATGAGCATGCAAACAAACAAACGCGATCGCATGCAGCAAGCGGACGGCAGGCAAAGATCCTTACGATCCTATGTACAATGTGAACTAGGATTTTGGGAAGAATTTTACACATCGTACAGCAGATAGACCGGGTTTATCTCCGGGTCAGCGCACTGAAAATGTCCCAGTTTGCGGCGTTTCGGAGATATCGTCGAAGTGAAGTATACGATCACACGATGTTAGCATTGTATTTCACCAAGAATACTAACATATTTGACAGCGGAATATTCGTGATAAAGTTTCTTGCTCCTTCATCTATGCGGAATTCATATATTTTCTCTCTTTCTGAATAATGTAAGGCAGTTATTGGTCAACGACATGTTCCTGGAAACGGTTGCAAATGACGTTATCATGTGGCTGTTTCCACCTTTGGTGTATATGCGGTGACGTAAAAATAGGTAACATGTCACACTTAATCCTGGGGACACTTTAGAAGTTATTTATGTTTATTTTACTGCATGGTTTCTTACTCGGTTGTTCATACAAAACACCACAAGGAGACAGGTTAACCCAAGCTACATGCCGATCATTGGAAGGTATATTTCTCAGCCAGTCTACTCGATATTTAGAACGCTAACTTCCTATCGTGGTACTGAAAATTACTCCTATCAACGCGACATTCAATGAGATTGAAGATGATAGCATCCATCATAACCACTTCAAGTACAGGTCAATCTTCACTTCTCGTATGTATTTGTTCTCAATGTTGTTCAGGGGAGAAGTCAATCGGACGGAACAGAAAATTGTGGGAACGCACACTGCAACCTGGAATTGTTCGCAGCTGGACGGGGCAGCTATCGATGTGAACAAGAATGCATGTCTAAACGTTGTTCATTGCTTTTGTCAACTGGACGAATTGGCTTCTAATTTGGATGCAGGCTGCGCACTTCCTTCCTGATTCCGCCGGATCTTTGATGGGAGGAGCGTTGTTCCAATTAAGTAACACCTGAACAGTATTTCAAAAGTGGCATTCCGAGCGCTGCATCCTTACGTCTTTATTATGATGATGAGCTTGAAAAGAAGACAACATATCTTTCCCAACAGGCTTAATTGGACACGTCTGTAGTTTTTGTTCGTATAAAACATCAAAATGGGAAATGTTTGCGGACGGGATCTGAAAGGTGAAGATGGACATGCGTCAGATTGAAAAACATGCAAACAACTATCAGAGAACTCCGTAGCTGGGGGAAAGTTAAACTAGGTTGATAATGGAACTTAACAGTACTGGTCATTATTATTTGACAGTGTTAAAAATAGTTATCCTACACATTGACGGGATTCCGGTTGCGCCACCAAACCTCCCGTAGATACAAGTATAATCGCTGCTGATTGGATGCGGATACTGACCCAAAGTGTTCGGCAAATACTCACCAGCCTGTGCAGCTTTTATATAGAAGACTGAATTTTCGACATCAACGTAGTTGACCGGGCGGTTGATAGTCCATTATTCCTGATCAGCTGTGGTGTCCGGCGCCCGGTAAGCTGGCCGCTTGTCCGTTATCTTCGTCGTATTCGGCTGTAATCGATTCTGATAAACGCATGATCAAACTCGCGCGCACATTACGCCGGGCAATAGGAATCAGGGCGGCAAAATGTCGTTTATTTCTGGGACAACCTATGATAAACGCACTTTTGCAATCCCCTTTGATTCCATCCAACGCCCGCGCTTTAGCCAAATGGCTCCATCTGATGTACCCTCGTTCGATGGAGAAGGATTCATCGAATTCAAAGACAGAAACAGCCCCTCTCCAATTCCGCCTATTCTTTGAGGGTAGGACAATTTTTTCGCAGTTTTCCGGCTTACTACAGTCACAATGTGGCGTAATCGGCGAAGGAAGTTCATCACCATCTTGTCATCTGAGTAGAGTATTTTGAAGGTGTTGTAATGCGGATTTTATGAGTCCGGTGCAGCGGAGCGCAATAGTCGTCGAACAGGGACGAGTGCGACCGGCTGAAATTGAATCGCTTTCTCATGGAAATGTTCTTCTTACCAGTGAGACACTCATGGCGATGACATTTCTTCACCGACCCATCTGTTGTCAACAACATGCTACAACCCCAGCCGCAGCGTGAACAGTTTTACATTGCAATGATCGGCATGTAGCTTGGGTTAACCTGTCTCCTTGTGGTGTTTTGTATGAACAACCGAGTAAGAAACCATGCAGTAAAAGTAAACATAAATAACTTCTAAAGTGTCCCCAGGATTAAGTGTGACATGTTACCTATTTTTACGTCACCGCATATACACCAAAGGTGGAAACAGCCACATGATAACGTCATTTGCAACCGTTTCCAGGAACATGTCGTTGACCAATAACTGCCTTACATTATTCAGAAAGAGAGAAAATATATGAATTCCGCATAGATGAAGGAGCAAGAAACTTTATCACGAATATTCCGCTGTCAAATATGTTAGTATTCTTGGTGAAATACAATGCTAACATCGTGTGATCGTATACTTCACTTCGACGATATCTCCGAAACGCCGCAAACTGGGACATTTTCAGTGCGCTGACCCGGAGATAAACCCGGTCTATCTGCTGTACGATGTGTAAACTTCTTCCCAAGATCCCAGTTCACATCGTACATAGGATCGTGAACATCTTTGCGTACCCTCCGCCTGCTGCATGAGATCGCGTTTGTTTGTTTGCATGCTCATCGACCCATGCGTGTCAATAGCGTCACATGCACATCTGGCTTGCTCGCGCGCTCAACAGTCGGGTCCTTAACCTCTCCAGCTACTTTCGCGTATCGGTGTGGTTTAACACCGGTTGAGACTTATGGTAATTGTCGTATAATATAGGTTTGGTCTCTTGCAGTGCGCAAGTTGCTTCGTCATTTGCGCTTCGCTCACAATATGTTGATACTTCTCTCAAGCAACAATGCTTGCATTGTGTGGTCGTGTATTCCCACTGTGAATGTTTATCTGAATCATCGCAAAATTGAACTTTCTGTGGTGGTGAGATGATTCATTTCAATTCGGAAATGGCAATGAACACATTCATTTTATCTGCGCTCAGCGGCATACTAATGCATTTTCCAAAAGAAATACGCTATCTACACCTTTTCCGTCCTCGATAATAATGTAAATTCGACTGA
>LOND01008238.1:6944-21494 GCA_014220965.1 Paragonimus kellicotti | reverse complement strand
CAATACAAAGATATAAACTCGAATAGTCAGTTCGAAATGCAGCCGCCGAATAGCTCTCTATAGGCAACCCCGAACTACGCCGAACAGGAGCACCAAGGAGACGAGACGCGCGCACCAAAAGTGTATTGCTAAGTAGAATCAATTCAAACAAGTGGTGTTCACTTTGTACAAGGCTGCTAAGACTATATATAAGATAAGGCGAAATATGAAAATATATACAATACCCTATAAACTCCTCGTAACCTGTTACATAGGGCCGACTATAGTGGCTATTATTGTTTCCGTTGTGTCTCTCGGTGTCCAATGTCTATTTCAATCCCCATCTTACCACTGCATTCATATCAATCTTGATGTTGTCTGGTCACGATGACGTTAACATGTATTGATTGACTGTATTTGGTTGGTCAATAAACGTATGCACAAAATCTGAATAACTTGCTCATGCGCCTGCTACTAGACTGCCATCATTTTGCTTAACTGTTTCGTACACCGAAAAGGGCCGACTGCATAGTCTATGGGAATGCGACAGCTGCGATCAGTTGTGGATGATGTCCAACTTGAAAAATCAATTTGTCAAATGTGTCAAGCGCACACCTAATGTACAATCATGAATGTCGATTAAACGGATCGTATTATTCCTCTTGTAAGCGCCCGGTGGCGTGTTCCCTTAGCTATCACGTGACTGTATGTGAGCGCCGCCAACAAACAAACAACCGTTCGAGTACATATATTACATAAAAATGTTGACATTGACCATACCCCTATTTTAATTTGTGTATCCATACGCCGCCTTCCTCAGTTTTTTGGTTAAAGTCTCTTTAATTGCAGTCCTCAAAATGCCCTGGTTCTCTGTCAACCTGATATGGATTTTGAGGTAAAGTTCGTCAGATATTTCTATACTCAAAGTAGCCTTTATCAACCTTTAAGCAGTCACACTGTGAAAAAACCGCTAAAATATGCTGACCGTACATTCCGTAAACACACACGAATTTCCATTCTTCAATTCTTTATATCAGATTTAACTTTAAGTGAACTGTGTCGTTTGTAGATTATTGCAGCAGTTAGTTGACCAGTTCGGGTCACATGCAGGCAAAATATTGATTTACTTGTCTGGAAGATCGATAGCGAGCACCACCACAATGACTTCTTTCAGTAATTCCTTTAGCAGTTGATAAACAGCAATCATTTAATAGTTTATGTAATCTACTAGTTAACACGATAGCTATAGTCGAACTGAGAGCCAGATTAGTGAATATTCGAAGGTTGAGACATTTGTGATAGGTGTGGCACACCTGTCGGTTCAGGGAAGAGTCAGAAAAGAGTTGAAAGTTTTCTTAACACCAGCGTGTGCTAAAAGAGAATTCTGTCACGTTCAAATGAAAGACTGACACAGTAAGATGAGTGATTGTCCTCTGAGACTTATTCAGAATGTGATACCTTCACAAAGCAGACACCGGCCAAAAACACTGCCAGGTGACCTTTCTGATTTGAGCAGATCGCCGACATTTAAGGCAAAATGCTTTAATCTTTCCTAAGTTTGTAAGATATTCCAAACCCAGAACTAATTAGAGACTGCATTAGAATCTCCGAAATACCTTCACGATGTGCATATTATCAGCCACATTGTGTATAAAAAAATATCTTCCCTCTTCATGTGCCAACGACTAAACTTTCAAAAGTCCACAAGGATCACTGGAATGAAGGACGAAATCCCATTCTGTACATTCATGAAATAACGGATAGAGATTGAGTTTCCTCGGTACAGTTACTACTAGAAAGCCTGTAACTTCAAGCAGCACAATTTCCGCAAAAATCCTCGCTGTTCAGCATGATGGATATGGCCTTCTTGAACAGTACAGGGGTTGAGAGACAGCACGGATCATGAGTTCATGGTGGCATCACTTCTTAGAGTATCATCGGTGAACTAGTGTAAACAGTCACGTAAGATAATTAGATCTCTAGATTGTTCAAAATCTGAATCACGTAATATCAGTCAGTAGAGTCAGTGTGTCATTGTTCCTGACACACTGGTAAAAGGTGCAATGCCAAATTCATCCCTATCGATTGATTCATCCAAGTCAGTTTATCTCAGTAATTGATCAGTAGAATGACAGTGGCTGTTGTGAAGTGTGAGATGAAAACAAAACGTTGTAGGTTACACTTACAAGCCAGGACCATTCTCGATGTTGTCTTGTGGCTGTTGCACACAAACTACTTACACGACACGCACACAGATTTAGTAATCTCACGAGTCGAAATTTCCGTGCACTCTTGTTTGGTTAATCTGTATTCATTGCTATCAGAAGGAAGTTGCAGTCTAATTTTGCCCAAACCACTGATCAACGCTCGTTTTCTACAGAGTATCCCCGCTAACTGTTTCCACCCTAGTAACGACGCCAATAGTAAGCGTTGAGATTCACGTCAGAACGTTATGCTGTTTTACCAAAAGTGCCCATTCAGCAAATGTGATCTGCAAAGCCTATCCACATTTATCTTCAGTAGATTTCGTACCGCTCAAATGGATCTACGAAAGTAAGGTGTTTGTTTGGCTTCTCGAAAACAGTTAAAACGCATTTTCCCGCAATTTGATAAATATGGAAGCCTGCTGTTAAGCAGGACAGAAAATTCAATGATGTAGTATGTTAGTGAGTTGTTTTATGATTGATGAAACAAATTCCGTTTTGCGGAGGCAACTGAATTTTCGGTTTTTCAAGTAATTTATCACATGCCTCCTTATTTCTGAGTGTGGCGATTAGTGTCACAAAACATTATTCGCTCCGAATGAAAACAAATTTGTAGGTTTTATAACTGTAGGGTTGATCTGAATGGGACAGTTTGAATTTGACAATGAGCAGCGTACATCTCAAAAAATGTGACTGAAATCTAGAAGATGAGCCACAAAGTGCATTTACAATCGTGTAAACTGAGATACCGACAGATCACTAGTTCTAACGATGCTCTCAACACAATATACAATAGGATATGAATGGCCCCACAGACAAGTAGAGTGAACCAATAGAAAAGAATGGCGTCAGAGTGTGTGTGGACATTCCCTGTTACAGATGCATGAACAGAAATGTATAGCACAATGCACTCACAGCAGCTAGCTTAACCGTTCGAATAGTTGAACCCATGAAAGTTATGGAAACACTCGGAGAAAATCCTTCTTTTCGGTGATCTATTCTGTCCAGTAATAGACTTTTCACAAATTTCAGTCTTGACCGAAGAGCTTTTAATTTTTCTTAAGTTCTCTTTCGTGTACAACACTAGTTTACGGAAACATTCAAAACTGTTAGACCGTAATAAGGAAGATGACTAACACAGATCTTATGATTAGACATAATCTGCCGTGGAGTTCTAGTGTATTGCAGTCTTCTACAAAAAACCATGTCTAGACGATATCTGAAAAGTGCCAAAGCGAAATGATAGACACACGTGGTACTGAAATTTGACACAGTTACAACACAGAGGGTCAAGGTTATCTCTAATACCTTTAGCATAACACATCTTCTGTAAAAGTGAATCAGAGTTTATTCGGTCTTCTACTAACACTTGTTCGTTCGTTTTTAATAACAAAGGTTGTTGGCATGTCAACGAGGGAGATAATGGGAATATGTGGGTTTGTTTTCCATTGGCTGACAGCAATAGCGCAGTGATGTCACATGCTGGACAATGGTTGGTCCAACTGTAGATTACGAGCATGAGGAATGTAGATGAGCACATTTGTTTGTCCAGTTTGGTTACAGCCTGAACTCAGTGCTGAGGAATTGATTCGGTTATGGTCGGCACTGTTGTTCCTATGATTGTGTTTTCAACACAGTAAACTTGTATTTACGTCATAAGTCTCCATTATCAGTATATGGTAGTATCCGTAATTTCACCACAGATCCTGGAAGCCCACACACTTAATCCATTTTTGCAAACGGTTGGTCCCAGTGACCACCAGCGAAGTGGTGGACAGCTGTTTCGACCTAGTTGGGTCTCATCAGCACCACGCACGCCGGAGAATCGAACCCACGACCCGTGAATAAGTGGCAGATTGTAGTTCAAGCACTTATCCACTAGACCACGGGGTCACGGTCAGCGGGGTTGCAGGAAGGTATGTGAATTAGTTTCCTTAGCCGTTGCGCTTCCTTCTGCTCATAGGCTGAAATCGATCAGCCGTTTTGTGGTTGGCTGACAAATCCCTGTAAAATCTCTTTCTCAACCCATTCTTGGGCTGTGGCGGATGCTTGCTCGTTTGCAGGCCAACTACAAAACGGCTAATCGATTTCAGCCTATGAGCAAAAGGAAGCGCAACTGCTAAAGAAAACTACTAATCCATCCTAAATTCGAGTAAACAGTGAGTTTGTAGTGCTTCTTGATAGTCACTCTCAAATCCGCACTCCACAAGAGGTTGTTTTATGTGCTTTTTCCGGACATTTTATTTCACTCATATGAAGATGTCAATCAAGGATAAATGTTACTTTTTCCCATAAAGCTTGACCCCAATCATCAACCAATACCTTCTCTGTTCCTGGAAGCGTCCACAGAATTTGGAGAGCAGAAAATGCTTAAAAAGGTTTGTCAGTTACAATCAACTTGATCAATCGTGTTTAGTTTGACAAAGAATGTTGTTGGTATAATCCACTGAAGATGTATTGACTTCAAGATGGGTTAACGAATTGCCTTGTTTATCAAAAGTATTGGTTACAAGTTTGAATCAGTCACTTACTATACGTGAGAGGCGAGGTGATAACAGATTATCGTGTTTACTTTATTAACATATACCTCTCGTGAATTGTCTGAACCTCGTGTTCCATTCTGAATTTTGAAGTTATCGTTCATCATAATGGAGTAAGCAGTAATATTCACGTAGCTACAAATTCGACATTTTTCCGAGGTTGCTTTTTAATACTGTTGGTTCTGTACAATAAAAGGAATTCTATCTCTTTTATAGAGGTGGCTCAGTTCCATGTACGTGCAATACTTGATAGCAGTAGGTACACCGTTAAATTTGGACATTCCTCACGTGTTTCAGTTGTGCGTTTCAAACCTCATCTCATTAATTACAATTACCTATTCAGACTTGAAAAATCCAACTGATCAATGCGCTATCTTGGATACAAACTCGTGCGAAATTTGGAAGGCACGGGCCGTTGGTGATGTGCACACACTATAGTGAAGTGTCCGCACTATTTGGCGAAATTCGATGCATCGATAAGACAGAATTAAGTCATTACCCATTCCAAACAAATGTCTAGTTGTTCTGGACCAGAGGTTTTCAGCATTTTTCAGCTTATCAACCCTTAGTCTCCTCAGTCCAACATAATCACTCCCTTTGTTTAATGTGAATTACATAAGCACTCAACTTGGGACAAAACTGCGATTGCAGAGTGTTTGTTGTAATTCATTACAATGGCAAATACTTCTCCAAATTTGTGTGTGGTAGTTGAGAATGCTGAAACTAAATTGGAGGAATGAAAGTCAATTAGAAAACATCTTCGATTCCAGTTTTCGGATAGTTGAAGCGCTCAGACTTTTCCACTTACCTGATCAACTTTCCATTGTCCTATCCTCATATTGTGGTGGATTATCAAACCGGAGGTGCGAGTATTCCAACACTCGGCGGAATACCTCAACGCGGGGAGGTACGTCCAAAAGCCCACAGCGAGCGGATCGGGGACAGCATGGGCGACCGGATGAGTCATCGCTCAACTGGATCGGACCAACGGGCGAGACATGACAGGCAAAATGGGATGGATGACCAGATCGGGGGCGCGATTATTCCCAACACTCGGAGGAATATCTCGACACTAACGGTTACTGATGAGTAGTAGAGGATTTTTGGTTTTCCATATAGATTGAACGTCACCCACAACTGATCACAGCTGTCGCATTCCCATAGCCTCCCAGTTGGTATTATTAACCCCAATCGATGACGGCACGCCAGCGAAACTCGCCGAAATTATTCAACGTGGTAACAAACAAGATAGTATAACAAATTTAAGTGTGAATACTTTCAGAAACATTAACTGTACAAAGTCAGTGGGTTGAATGCTACGCGGTGCCAAATGAACACCGAACGGTGTAACCAATGCAGTTCCGAAAAAATGCAGCAGTCAGACGGCAAACGGGGTCAGTACATTACGCGAATGGCTTCCTAGAGACAATTTTAGCTGTTGTACCAATAGGAAAGGAAGCTGGGACGGATTAAACAAGCCGCTTGAAAGTAGACAAAAGACCGGTTTAATGAGCTAACAAGAAACGGGCGATCGCTTTGAAAAGGCTGGCAAAACTATTGCAAACCTGTCTTTTTAGTAGCCAATAGAAAGGTGCTATTGATTGAACAGAATAATACTTGATGGTAAGTTGTAATTCATGAGTGTTCCTACAGAAATGTCGGATGTAACTGACAAACAAGTGAATTAACACAAAGGAAATTCGTCAGAACAGCAAGAAGACAAACGTTGCGGGATGTTCACATTTCGGTTTGTCTCGTCAGCCGCATAATGAATACAAGTAATATATAACACAAAGGCGCGTGGCAACAATAGTTGAACAGAGTGAATTTTGGGTCAAAAGGCCGTTACCAGGGGAGGTGGATGGTGTGAACCATCAATTTTTGCGCACACAACACTGGCTTTCTTTGTTTGATCAGCACAGCTTCACTGATGGCCAGAATTTTGGGGTTTGGGTGCCGTAGCAACACAGTGAACGACCTGGTTGGGTCGACGTTGTGACCTGTCTCCAAAATGTGCTTCGCAATTGACGACGCCGGGTTTCGCGTTCGGTTGCTCCTTTGACTGTCCGTTCGCTCAGCAGACTGAATCAACTATGTTGGAAGGTGTTCATACGCTGGTGCAAACACCGGTCCGTTCTGCCGATATAACTGTCATTGCAACTGCAAGTGAACTGATAAACGACATGTGAGACAGAATAGTTAGGTGTGTCACGTCTAGCGTTTCCATAACTAACTCCCCGAGTTGATGATAAGAGGCGCAATTCAGCTGCAGGGTATGTGCGATTCACAGCTGACTGAAGCTGATGACGCAGTATAGTGGCAAATAGTCTCCCCTGAATTCTGGTTTTGTGAACACCTCTTTTTTCTTTGCTGTGTGAACTGCAGGTCTTTCTGTTGTTTTCTTGCTATGAACTGAGATAAATTTATCCGGATATCCGTTAGCAAGTAATGCGGTTGTTAGGAACTCTTCCTCTTGTGTCAGCTGGTCATCTGTACAAATCCGTCGGGCTCTGTCAAACAATGTTTTAACTAAACCACGCTTGTAGACCATGGGTGCAAAACTGGAAACTGGAAGTACCGGCCGATCAAAGTGGCTTTGCGATAAACTGACCGCTGAAGCGTGTCGTCAAGGCCTCGTAAGTAAAACGTCTAGAAAAGCCAGGCTTCTATTCGACTCAGTTTCATAAGTAACAGACAAATTTGGATGGATGGAGTTCATAAAGTTAAAGAATGGAAGAAACTTGTCACTCTCAGTAAAAATCAATATATCATCGACGTACCTTTTGTATAAAGTAGTCATGGAAATCTTATCAAAAATTTATCTTTCAATCATTCCAAGGAAAACATCTGCTAAGGTTAGGCCTTGTCGGCTGCCCATGGTTACCCGTCAATTTGCTAAAAAGTAACTCTTACGAACTCAACGTGAATGTTTTCTGTACACAAGAAAATGAGATCCCTGAGATACTCAAGAGGAAGAGGCAATTGAATATTCTGAACTGAAATAAAATCACAAGAAAATTTACAGTCTCATGCAGGGGAACATTAGTGAATAAAGACTGCACATCGATAGAATACATTGTTTTCGAACTCACGGAAACCTCCTTTAAGACGTTTACTAACTCGAATGAGTCCTTGACGCAGTGTGGTGACAACAATTTCCGAACTGGGTTAAGTACATCAACGAGCCATCGAGCGAGCTGGTGGTAAGGTGAATTGTCCATGGCCAAGATGGGGCGTAGTGGAACACCTTCTTTGTGTATTTTTGCGCGCCTCTCATACGTGGCGTTTGACTTCCACTGGATTTTAACTGTCTATACTGGGCCTCATTGATAAACCCATGTAACTGCAGTAGTTGGAGTTGTTTTACGATCTGTTTTCTACCTGGCATATTATTTTCCGGTGTAGAATCTGGCTTGAATTTGCTTTGGTCGGCCAGAATCGTGTTCATTTTTCTGATATACTCGTCCCTGTGCATGATCACGATGCCAGAGCCCTTATCGTTAACAACAATGTCCTCCATTTCTTTCAGCTGCTTGATAGCTTGATAGTGTTCAGATGTGAAACAACATTGCTGTCGAATTGGTGATGACAGGAACCCATGTGAAATGTCCACTAGTTTGGCCTTAAACCAGCTGGCATTTTCCGCCGTTGTGGGTCCAAGATTCTTCACCTGATCATACAAGTTCTCAAACTGAACCTGAGTTTGTAATCTCTCAGCGTTTAGGAGGGATCCTAAATTTCAACCCCACTGATAACACTTCTGTCTGGGCTTTAGTGAAGACAACACTGGACAGATTGTGAACGTGCTTCGAACTACCCGTAGGAAAAAACATCTCAAAAGAGCGAGACAACGAATCGAGGAGGCGCTGATTAGTGGTAGTTCTTGGCTTTCTGGATTGATTCTCTGGAGAACTTCTCATACTTTATACGACAAATCAAGGAGAGACTCTCTGAGAACGCTGACAAAACGCTGCTGAGTTTCGATAAACTTGTGCATCTGTTCTATAGAAGCGTCCATGTATGACGTTGTGAGTCTAACAAAGTTAGAATTATTCAGCGGAAGATTTTGCCTTTTGAGTAGCGCAATGAAATACGTTGGAAACCGACCAGATTGAATGCATTTCTTATAAAATTCACTTCGAGTCCGTTCAACTGCGACCTTGCACCGTAACGACAATAATCGATTAAGAGCCCGTGTAATCACGGAAGGGAGTCTTCGTTTCAGAAATTTAAAGCACTGAGTTCCCTTGATCCAATTCGTCAAAACAGCAAGAAGACAAAGGAAATTGTTTGTCGATAAAGGCATTATCGTCTCGATTAGCCGAATGTAACACTTGAACGGTATGGATTGGAATGTGGTACAAAAGAAACAGAGAATGAATGAAATTGTTAATAGAAATGTGGGACCGGTTACAACATGGACCTAACGAATGAGAAAGTTCAATAAATCAACAACTCACTATCAGACTAGCTCAGACTATTTCAGCAACTCAATATTATACTACAGTCAGAAAACTCACAATCATCAATCATGTGTACTTCTGTGTCATCAGAAAGGGCCGGAGTAGGACTACTGAAACTTTGAACGAATATGAAATTAAATTGAACATCGAAAAGATTGTGCTCCGTGATAACTGGTAAACGAACTCCGTGTGGATTAAAGTAAATCTAGCCGAGTGCTGTCCGAGTTGCAGTCGCATTGCGTCGGACCTTGCAATTCAAAGTGAGCTTACCAAGTAAGGTGCCGTGTTACACGTATAAAAAACAGCGTTAACATCCGTTTGCTCAAACGGAACTATCGCATACGTAAGACTGATACCGCGTGTTAGCACCTGAATTATGTGTGGATTCAAACCACATGACGTGTTCATCACACAATTTGTGAAATACGTCATACACTCGAGGACCTACGTTGCAAAACGCGCAGATGCAGACGGTGTCACGTGGCCACGTCATTCCACAGCGGATGCTGCTGCAGCTGGCAATACTGATTTCGGTCGACTGTCAAATGACTAGAGATCCCGTATGATCAATACTGATATTTAGTATACTACGATAATAAACATAAATCACAGCAGTTGGAAGATACAATACTGCTCCGAATTATTGCTTATGTACCCCGATTACTGAAACTTGTTTATGGCTGAACTCTGCGATTCATTGCCTACTAAGTTGTTTCCATTTTGTATATTTTCTTATACGACAGATTACAAGATCGATTTAATGAATTTCTCATAATGTGTCATGGTCGATCCAGACGTCAACTTTATTCTCGGCTTTCCAAACAGTTGGAAAAGAACAAAAAGGTGAGTCCTTAATCTTAAATTAAATGAATAATGAATTCAGTAGAAATGTTCTGGTTTTGTTGAAAAGATCTCACTCCACTCTGAGTACTGATGTCGCTCCTGGCACAATAAATACTTAACCTCAGAAGAGAGGTGAATGGTCGCTTATTGGTTAGATAACACTGTCTGTTTTGATCATGTAAACGAAGTTCTTAGAAGTCACGTGTAGCCTTATCAGGTGACCACATACGAAACTGGTAGCCAAACTGTAGTCAGACTGTGTAGAACACGGGGTTACTCTTGATCATTCAACTTGCTTACGTATCGCAGGTCTATCTAAGCCAATGTAGTTTACAAGCGGAGACAATGTCTGAAAGTCATATTAGGCGTTTAGTCCCGTCGTTGTTTGATCAGCGATCACTCACTATTATCCCAGATTGCAACGCCTCCGATCGTCATGTTTATCTTCCAATGCATATGTTTGATACTTATCATTTAACTATGGGTGATATATTTATTCAGTTTAAGTACGTGGGTTAGGTATGAATTTCCACGATAGTCCGACTGGTAAGACACATTTAGTGCCCAAAGCCTACTGGGCTCGTTAGTGAGTACAATGAATTGGATAATCAATTCATGGGTCAGCGGCAGATTTGTCACGTCATTTGGACAACGATCATAGTAAGTTAGAGTAACGTAGTGAAACAAATATATCAAGATGCATAAGTGAAAAAAACAAAGTTTTCAATAAAAACATTTGAGATTAACACCTCCCACAATGCCAAATCAGACTGACGGGAACAAGCTTATCATGCGTGCACAAAATGACATCCCACACTCAACCGTACGTTGTTGCGCCTACGCAATCGATATTCAGAGTCAATCACGTCTGCTTCAGTGCACTTTTAGTTTCGCCCACTGACGAGGACAGGCAAACACCATCGATTTTGTTAACCGTTAGCATGTAGCATACAACACCAAATGGTTAGATGTAGTGCACAACAGTTTTCGAAAGCTTGTCCCTTGGGCTGCATTGGCTATGTACCACAGGCCGCGCGAGTTAACATGGTCTCACGCACACTGCATCAATCAACCACACCAAACGTGTGTGAGTACACTTTAGTCTACTTGGGCGCATCGCAATTACCGCCTGGCTAAGGCGTCAGTGTCCTCTGGTTGGGTCACATTGGTTTACAACTGCTTGCCCCGACATCGGATCGATACCAGCCAGTCGACGTACTGCAGCAACGACAGAAACAGTGCAAGCCTGGCAACCGACGTGGAGGGTATTGGGTTCAATTGGTAGACAATGAACATGTGAACTGATAAATGGACAAGGTTTACGGGTGAGAACTCAAGGTTAAGCAGATCACCAGGCTTAGCCGTAGTTACTGAGCTATGTAGCGTGCTTTTTTTTCAAGTCGTTTTGCGTGCCATTCAAAAAAGTAGAGCTAAGACAATGTTCAGCCAATTGCACTCACTGGCTGGCTTCTTGGGGTAGGCAATATTGACGGTCAAATGGCGATATATATATATATATATATATATATATTATATATATTTATATATATATATATATATATATATGCACAAGTAAAAGAAACCGTAGAAGACATGATCACACCACGGATAACTGAAATGATAGTATGCGTGTGATGTTGAAATCCATAAGATGATGTACATGTAAACTGATTTTGGCAAAGAAAAGAACACTATCGATCGCAACCAAACAATCACAGGGTTTGAGTCCAAAATATGTAAGTTTACAGTGGTCCCCGTGACCACCGGCAAACTGATAGATAGCTGTTTCGACCTATATGGTTCTCATCAGTACAAGTGTACACCGGAGAATCAAACCCATGACCTGTGAATAGACATCTGATTGTATTCTGGACACTCATTCACTAGACTAATCTTAGTAGCCACTTACTCGCGAGACCAGCTGCTTGCAAAATACTCTCTTTAGTCCCTCTTGGGTGTTTGTTTGTTTCTCCAGGCCAGACGCAGGTGGCTGACCATTTTCAGCCTATGAGCGAAAGGAAGTTCAACAGCTAATGAAATTTACTGGGGGACTAGTAGGCAGCAAAACTTTACGGTTATGTTTGTCGTTTTAAGACAAGTGCTTAACAAATTTATTACCAATATCACCACACATACTTAATTGCAATGAGAAAACTTAAAATAATTATATGAACTGTCCGTAGAAGACAACTGTGCAAGCAGCCTTGAACAGTAATTTTCATGAGGCATTTAAACTAAAATCAGGTATGTAGGCGTTACACATGAAACTCAGATCAAGTTGAATGGGTCACTAAGACCGCACAGGTCTGACCTGTTCAGATTTTCATATATAATGAGTACCCACCTTATGAAATGATAAAAACTTGACGAGAATTAACAAAAACAGCTTTTCAAAAAACTGGTTTCTTGTGAATTCTATAGAAGTATGGTGACGATTCAAAACAAATATAACAGGTTAAACTTTGGAGAGAGAAAAAAACAAATTCAGAGTGCCTGTGAGTGGGTCCCGAAAGTCACCATTTTCATAGGTTCACTGTCAACATTTCCAACGAGTCTGACTGCTACGTGTAATTCTACTTTTCTTGATGCCTAACAAAACCACGCCGCAGAAATTCGAAGAGGTGCGTGCCATGTCTCATTAGTGTTACCTCGATATCTAGCCGTGTTGTTCATATTCAAGTCAACATCCTCGATTGTAGTCAGTTTGTAACCATAACAATAAACTCAGTCTTCCCTAACATCTTTTCTACCCACGAATATATTAGCACTAATTCAGCGGCTTCCTTCTACGTGTTAATAATCCCAAAATTTGGTGGAATGAGGAGACACAGGTGCGCTGTAGTTGAAACAGTTTTACAGAGCCAAGAATGTTAGCAGGGCAGATTCAGTAGAAGAAAATTTGGAACTATTGAACGTTGTACTGTGTTCAAACACCTACCCAATATGTTCATCAAGACTCACAAATAAGAGCCCTTCCTTAAAGTGGTCTGACCTACAGTGAAAAGCAGTTAACCTACAAAAGCTGGCAGCTAAGAGCAATATTAATACGCAGCCTTGACTTGGATATACATAACAGCGCAGGTGCGTCATACTGCACGTCTCAAAAGCGTGCTTCTGCCACCAAGGCGGAGGCCCGATTCTGGTCTTCACACCAGCCGTTGCATCTATTCGTTCATCTGTAACGGCGGGGTCATAAACACTGGGATGACAGGCAGACAAGACAACGGAGTGAGACTATCGAAAAGCGTCTGCCGAGGTGGTTGAGCCACCTGGTGAACCATTGAGGTAAAGTCAATTATCTGAGCCCTGAAACAAAGTACATCCGAACATAGGGCCTGTCCAAATTCGGTTCCAGATGCGATACCAAGATTGGACATTTGCATTCCCTACATCCTCTCCTTGTTCGTCGGCTTCCCCGGTCAGTGATGGGACCAGCTTGCGATTTCACTTATGACGCTGTAACTCTAAAACCGGGTGCTCATAAGCCACCAACAGCAACTACTCACTACAGTCGCTTCAAGGTATGTTACTTTACAATGCGAGTCGGAGATTCAAGTCAAAGTTCGTTTCGAAAATTTATTCTAAGTCCGCCAGTCCAAGTACCACTGAACGATTGTTACAAGTCAGTCAATCGAAGCTCGAACCGACTGATTGTTCAGCCCAGAATCATTTTGCATGATCGCAATGTTTAACCACGTGAAACTACCTACATCTATCAGAACTCAGTTACAAACCAATCACGTGCCTCCGCCGTATGCACAAAAAAGGTTAACAGTCACACTATGCTTAATTCCGATTTTTCTAACTATGCTCAAGCTAGCCTTAGGAGGCCACTAGTAATTATGTTTTTGCTTTCCAGCTATCCGCTATTTTTTGTTGTGTTATGTGATTGCCATTGAGGAAACTGTACGAAATAGGGTGATCTAGCGAACTCTGTGTGCTCTCTATGTTAAATTCATTGGTTTCTTAGTAATGTCATTCTGATGCATTCTCGGACAGTACACTCAAGGTGACCAACTTGTTCTCCGGACAATTTTAAGCACGTTTTTAACAGAAACTTGTCTTGGATTAAAGCCAGACACTTCAATTTATTCCTTGACCAACATCCAACAATAATGTCACGTAATGTGACTTGAATGAGTGAAATCTCGTGCTCTCCAAAAATGCCATAAGTGTATCTGTGTATCGATTGCAGTTGAAAGCTTGTATGTTGTCTCCTACCGTGCGGTAGATAATCCACTCCAGCTTCAAGATTGTAATTTGTGTTGTCATTTTGTTTTTTGACCTTATCATTTGTCCGTTTTCTGGGAGGCTATTTTGTCAATGGTTTCTCGTTCGTAACATGACGTTTTTTGAATTTATCCCAAGAACTAGCACCTGTCAAGTCAACCGCATTAATTCACTTATATTAAGTCTGTTGCAGCAGATGATAATCCTAGCACCCAACCTATCCATTCTAGGCAGGTTCATTAGTGTTGTGAGAAAAAGCGATCATGCTATACTACTCACACCACTGTTATT